>JAHHZJ010001038.1:0-97805 GCA_021437245.1 Aegilops speltoides | reverse complement strand
ACTAGAGAGATGTCTCTGCTAAGTGGGAGTTCTTAAGTAATATGATTAATTGAACTTAAATTTATCATGAACTTAGTACCGATAGTATTTTGCTTGTCTATGTTTGTTTGTAGATAGATGGCTCGTGTTGTTGTTCCGTTGAATTTTAATGCGCTCCTTGAGAAAGCAAAGTTGAAAGATGATGGTAGTAATTACACGGATCGGGTCCGTGAATCTCGAGGATTATCCTCATTGCTGCACGTAAAAGTTACATCCTCGAAGCACCGCCGGGTCCTGTGCCTGTCGCTGATGTAACCGACGACGTTAAGAACGCCCGCAGAGCAGAAAGCGATGACTACCGATAGTTCACAGTGCCATGCTTTACGCTTAGAACCGGTCTTCAACGACGCTTTTGAACGCTCATGGAGCATATGAGATGTTCCAGAGTTGAAGTTAATATTTCAAGCAAATGCCCGGATTGAGAGATATGAAGTTCCAATAAGTTCTATAGCTGCAAGATGGAGGAGAATAGTTCGCTGCTGAACACATACTCAAAATGTCCGGGTATAATAATCACTTGATTCAACTGGGAGTTAATCTTCCGGATGATAGTGTCATTGATGCAATTCTCAATCATCGCCACCAAGCTACAAGAGCTTCGTGATGAACTATAATATGCAAGGGATGAACAAGACTATTCTCGAGCTCTTCGCAATGCTAAAAGCCGCGGAGGTAGAAATCAAGAAGGAGCATCAAGTGTTGATGGTTAACAAGACCACCGTTTCAAGAAAAAGGGCAAAGGAAAGAAGAAGGGAACTTCAAAAGAACGGCAAGCAAGTTGTCGCTCAAGAGAAGAAACCCAAGTCTGGACCTAAGCCTAAACTGAGTGCTTCTACCGCAAGCGATCGACATCGAAGCGGAACTGCCCCAAGTATTTGGCGGATAAGAAGGATGGCAAAGTGAACAAAGGTATATGTGATATACATGTTATTGATGTGTACCTTACTAATGCTCGCAGAGCACTGGTATTTGATATCGGTTCTATGCTAATATTTGCAACTCAAACAGGACTACGGATTGCTTAAGATTGGCTAAGGACGGTGACGATGCGCGCTGGGAAATGGTTCCAAAGTCGATGTGATCGCGGTCGGCACGCTACCTCTACATCTACCATCGGGATTAGTTTTAGACCCAAATAATTGTTATTTGGTGCCGCCGCTGAGCATGAACATTATATCTGGATCTTGTTTGATGAGACGGTTATTCATTTAAATCAGAGAATAATGGTTGTTCTATTTATATGAGTAATATCTTTTATGGTCATGCACCCTTGAAGAGTGGTCTATTTTTATTGAATCTCGATAGTAGTGATACACATATTCATAGTGTTGAAACCAAAAGATGCAGAGTTGATAATGATAGTGCAACTTATTTGTGGTAATCGCTATTTAGGTCATATCGGTAAAGCGCATGAAGAAACTCCATACCGATGGGCTTTTGGAATCACTTGATTATGAATCACTTGGTACTTGCGAACCGTGCCTTATGGGCAAGATGACTAAAACGCCATTCTCCGTAACTATGGAGCGAGCAACTGATTTGTTGGAAATCATACATACCGATGTTTGTGGTCCAATGAATGTTGAGGCTCATGGCGATATCGTTATTTTCTCACCTTCACAGATGATTTGAGCAGATATGGGTATATCTACTTAATGAAACACAAGTCCTAAACATTTGAAAAGTTCAAAGAATTTCAGAGTGAAGTGGAAAATCATCGTAACAAGAAAATAAAGTTTCTACGATCCGATCGTGGAGGAGAATATTTGAGTTACGAAGTTTGGTCTACACTTGAAACAATGCGGAATAGTTTCAAACTCACGCCACCCGAACACCACAACGAAATGGTGTGTCCGAACGTCAGAATCGTACTTTACTAGATATGGTGCGATCTATGATGTCTCTTACCGATTTACCGCTATCGCTTTTGGGGTTATGCTTTAGAGACGGCCGCATTCACGCTAAATAGGGCACCATCAAAATCCATTGAGACGACGCCTTATGAACTGTGGTTTGGCAAGAAACCAAAGTTGTCGCTTTCTAAAGTTTGGGGCTGTGATGCTTATGTGAAGAAACTTCAACCGTATAAGCTCGAACCCAAATCGGAGAAATGTGTCTTCATAGGATACCCAAAAGAGACTATTGGGTACACCTTCTATCACAGATCCGAGGGCAAGATTTTCGCTGTTAAGATCGGATCCTTTCTAGAGAAGGAGTTTCTCTCAAAGAAGTGAGGGGAGGAAAGTAGAACTTGATGAGATAATCAGATCTACTCCCTTATTGAAAGTAGTTCATCACAAGAACCGGTTCCGTGACAACTACACCAATTAGTGAGGAAGCTAATGATATTGATCATGAAACTTCAGATCAAGTTTCATCGAACCTCAGAGGTCTACTAGAGTAAGATCCGCACTGAGTGGTACGGTAATCCTATTCTAGAAGTCATGTTACTTGACCATGATGAACCTACTAACTATGAGGAAGCGATGATGAGCCCAGATTCCGCAAAATGGCTAGAGGCCATGAAATCGAGATGGGATCCATGTATGAAAACAAAGTATGGATTTTGGTTGACTTGCCTCGATGATCGGCAAGCCATTGAGAATAAATGGATCTTTAAGAAGAAGACCGACGCGATGGTAATGTAACTGTCTATAAAGCTCGACTTGTCAAAAGGTTTTTTACAAGTTCAAGGGGTTGACTACGATGAGACTTTTCACCCATAGCGATGCTTAAGTCTCGTCTGAATCATGTTAGCTATTGCTGCATTTCATGATTATGAAATTTGGCAAATGGATGTCAAAACTGCATTCTTGAATGGATTTCTAGAAGAAGAGTTGTATATGATGCAGCCGTAAGGTTTTGTTGATCCAAAAGGTGCTAATAAAGTGTGCAAGCTCCAAAGATCCATTTATGGACTGGTGCAAGCATCTCGGAGTTGGAATAAACGCTTTGATAGTGTGATCAAAGCATATGGTTTTATACAAACTTTTGGAGAAGCCTAGATTTACAAGAAAGTGAGGGGAGCTCAGAGCATTTCTGATTTTATATGTAGATGACATATTATTAATTGGAAATGATATAGAATTTCTCGGATAGCATAAAGGATACTTGAATAAAAGTTTTCAATGAAAGACCTCGTGAAGCTGCTATATTGGGCATCAAGATCTATAGAGATAGATCAAGACGCTTAATAGGACTTTCACAAAGCACATACCTTGACAAAATTTTGAAAAGTTCAAATGGATCAAGCAAAGAAAGGTTTCTTGCATGTGCTACAAGGTGTGAAGTTGAGTCAAACTCAATGCCCACCACAATAAGATAGAGAGAAAATGAAAGATGTTCCCTATGCTTTCAGCCATAGGCTCTATCATGTATGCAATGTTGTGTACTTGACCACGATGCTTAGCAATAAGCTTGGCAGAAGGTACCAAAGTAATCCAGAGTGGATCATCGACAGCGGTCAAGAACATCCCGAAATACTTGAAAAGGACTAAGGATATGTTTCAGATATGGAGGTGACAAAGAGCTAGTCGAAATGGTTACGCCGATGCAAGCTTTGACACCGATCCGACGATTCTAAATCGCAAACCGATATGTGTTTTATTAAACGTGGAGCTGTAAGTTGGTGCAGTTCTAAACAAAGCATCGTATGGGATCTACATGTGAAGCGGAGTACATAGTGCTTCTAAAGCAGAAATGAAGGAGTCTGATGAAGGAGTTCATTTCCGATCTAGGTGTCATACCTAGTGCATCGGGACCAATGAAGATCTTCCGTGACAATATCGTGCAATTGCCTTGGCAAAGGAATCCAGATTTCACAAGAGGACCAAGCACATCAAGAGACGCCTAATTCCATTCGGGACCAAGTCCAAGTGGGAGACATAGAGATTTGCAAGATACATACGGATCTCAATGTTGCGCACTCTGCTGACTAAGCCTCTCTCACGAGCAAAACATGATCAGCACCAAGACTCCATGGGTGTTAGAATCATTACTATGTAATCTAGATTATTGACTCTAGTGCAAGTGGGAGACTCAAGGAAATATGCCCTAGAGGCAATAATAAAGTTATTATTTATTTCCTCATATCATGATAAATGTTTATTATTCATGCTAGAATTGTATTAATCTGAAACATGATACATGTGTGAATACATAGACAAAAACTATAGTCACTAGTATGCCTCTACTTGACTAGCTCATTAATCAAAGATGGTTATGTTTCCTAACCATAGACATGTGTTGTCATTTGATTAATGGGATCACATCATTAGAAGAATGATGTGATTGACATGACCCATTCCGCTAGCCTAGCACTTGATCATTTAGTATATCGCTATTGCTTTCTTCATGACTTATACATGTTCCTCTAACTATGAGAATTATGCAACTCCTGTTTACCGGAGGAACACTTTGGTACTACCAAACGTCACAACGTGAATCGGGTGATTATAAAGGAGTACTACAGTGTCTCCGAAGGTACATATTGAGTTGGCGATTTCGAGATTAGGTTTTGTCACTCCGATTGTCGGAGAGGTATCTCGGCCCTCTCGGTAATGCACATCACTATAAGCCTTGCAAGCAATGTAACCAATGAGTTAGTTACGGATGATGCATTACGTATCGAGTAAAGAGATTTGCCGGTAACGAGATTGAACTAGGTATTGATACCAACGATCGATCTCGCAAGTAACATACCGATGACAAAGGGAACAACGATGTTGTTATGCGGTTTGACCGATAAAGATCTTCAGAGAATATGTAGGAACCAATATGGGCATCCAGTGTCCCGCTATTGGTTATCGACCGAGAATGGTTCTAGGTCATGTCTACATAGTTCTCGAACCCGTAGGGTCCGCACGCTTAACGCTATGGCGACAGCTTTTATTATGAGTTTATAAGTTTTGATGTACCAAGTTTGTTTGGAGTCCCGATGTGATCATGGACATGACGAGGAGTCTCAAATGGTCGAGACATAAAGATTGATATATTGGACGACTATATTCGACACCGAAGTGTTCCGGTGATTTCGGAGAAAACCGAGTGCCGAGGGGTTACCGAACCCCCGGGAAGTATTGGGCCTTAGGGCCCGAGGGGAGAGAGAGGGCAGCCAGAGGTGGCGCGCCTCCCCATGGGGAGTCCGACTGACTAGGAGGCGCCTCTTTCCCTCTCCTCTCCCTCTCTTCCTTCCCCATCCTCCTTCCTAGTTGGATAGGAAAGGGAGTCCCACTCCCACTAGGAGGAGGACTCCCTTGGCGCGCTTCTGGCCGCCGCCGCCCCCTGCTCCTTTATATATATGGGGCGGGGGCACCCCATAGACACACAAGTTGATCTACGGATCGCCCATAGCCGTGCGGTGCCCCTCCACCATATTCCACCTCGGTCATATCGTCAGCATGAGTTTAGGCGAAGCCCGCGCCGCAGAACATCATCATCGCCACCACACCGGTCATGTTAACGGAACTCATCTCCGAGCTCTGCCGGATCGGAGGCTGGAGATTGTCATCGAGCTGAACGCGGTAGTTGAACTCGGAGGCCCCGTGACGCTCGGTGCTTGATCGGTCGGATCATGAAGACGCATTTACTCACATCAACCAGACAGCTAACGCCTCGCTTACGGGCTCACGAGGGTACGTGGACTAACACTCTCCCTCTCGCTCCTATACCATCACCATGATCTTGCGGTAGCATAGGAAATTTGTTGAAATTACTACGCTCCCCAACAGGTTTTAGTCCGAGGACATAACAACAATCATACCATAGGCTAGCTTCTAGGGTTTAGCCTCCTTGATCTCGTGGGTAGATCCAATTTTGTACTACCCATATCATCAATATCAATCAAGCAGAGTAGGGTTTTACCTCCATCGAGAGGGCCTCAACTGGGTAAAAAACATCGTCCCTTGTCTCCTCGTTACCATCCGCCTAGACGACACCTCCGACCCCTACTCCGAGATCCGCCGGTTTTGACACCGACATTGGTGCTTTCATTGAGAGTTCCTCTCAGGTTGCCGATATAGGCCCGATGGCTCCTTCGATCATCAACAACGACGCTGTCCAGTGGTGAGACCTTTCCCCGGACAGATCTTCAGATTCGCTAGTTTTGCAATCGTGGGCCAATTCGCTGGCCATCCGAGCAGATTGAAAGCTATGCCCCGCCACTGTGGTCGATTCGAAGTTTGAACTTCACGGCTAACATCTACGGAGACTTGATCTTCGACGGATTCGAAGTCACAGCCGAGGCGCGGCCTCACTCGCCTCGATGGGCATGATTTAGCTCACAGCCGATAGTTGTCCTGAGGCCGCACACGAGTCCTCTCCGACCCTTAATTCGGAGCCGATCACAAGCAGACGAGGATGGGTGGCTAGACACCGCCTCGAGGGCTGCTACATCTACGGCGATGGAGCCGAATACCGACCTTGTCCCTTGTGAAGCTCAGGACTCGAGGTGCCGGACTCTCGCCGGACTCAACCTCTCGCGCTTCTCCCAATCGAATCCGACATGCCGATCATGGAGTTCACCGCCACGACATCTTTCAAGACTCGCTTTTCAAATGATATCCTCGAATTCGCTAAAGTATCTCTCGTTATCGAGAGCCCGCTAGATCAGCGTCGAAAACGGTTGGGATGCGACAATGAAGAAATTCAAAGCCCACCCGCCACCCACTTCAGAACCATCGTCGACGACCTAACCGAGGTGTTAGACTTCGACCAAGACATCGATTTCAGATGGACGATGATGCCGAGACGATTAAGAACCAAATACTCATCGGGCAATCGGAAAGCCACCTCAACTCATTTATGTATACATGGTGAATACACCAAAAGGAAGCGATAACGAGGAACAACGGACGCACAAGGATAATTCCTCAAAACAATTCAAAACAGCGACGCAAGCGCCGCCTCAAGTCCCGCCGATAACAACAGCATCTATACTCGACTCCAGCCAGAGAGCAGGGTGAACCAGGACGGCGATTTTAACACGCCACCAAGCAACCATCCGAACAGATGAATTGGACGAGCAACCCATCCCCGGCGAAAACAACAGTCCAGATGATCTCACGGGACACATCACCGGAGCATAAGAACCTTCATAAATGGCTCATCGCCACTGCAAGAAGTTTGAAGAAGCGTAAGGAAGCTCAAAACAGCGGAATACGCATCGTAATGAGATGGAGAAAAGTACTCAAGACCATAAATACGGCGATAGTCACCAAGCAAAGAGATACCCAAGCGCAAGTTGTTGTCGACTTCGACGAGGAGGTCGAGAGCCCCCATAGTCAAAAACAAAGAGGCCACCCGCCGGATAGACGATCAGATGACAAAGAAGAGCAAGGTGCCACACGTAAGCCGCACACAATCCACGAAGGATCTCGCAAAAGGATGACCCGGCCAGGTCCATCTATGGGCCAAAAAGAAGGCTCCAGAAGCAATACAAGACGACGAAAGTGTTCAAGATAACGGCACACCTAAATAGTGGGCACCGACACCCACTATGTTTCACCGATGAGGTAATCGATCATGAATTTCCAATGGATTCAAACCCGTGAAACATAGAGGCATACGACGGAACAACATACCCGGAGTCTCTGGATTGAGGATTACATCCTACACATACATATGGCTAGAGGAGATGATCTCCATGCCATAAAATACCTACCCTCAAGCTCAAAGGGCCAGCTCGCATTGGCTCAAAAGCCTCCTGTAAAATACCATTGAAGTTGGGAGGAGCTCGAGGATGCATTTCCGAGCAAATTTTCGGGGATTTATGTCCGGCCCGGATGCGCATTTAAGTCATATAACTCAACAGCCCGGAGAGTCAAGATGTACTCGAACTGGGTTCTCATAAAAAGAACCAAATAGTCGATCGTCCGGACATCAAGCCTTAGCAGCCTTTTAAACATAACGCCCGAGACTTAATGGCTCGCCAGACACCTCGGCTAGGAAAAACTAAGAACAATGGCCGCCAGTAAAGTGTTCTCATGACCCGCTTATGCTGGGAAGATAGCGGTCGGCAAGATGCAGCACCACGACCCGAAGTAGTACATCCAAGTCGTGGATGGAATGGAAACCACGACGCAGAAAAGATCAGCGCCGAATAAGGAAAATGGCCCAAATAGCACGGTGGTCAATGCCGGTTCAAAAGCTCTCATTAAATAACAAAACACCGCCTTCTAAGGACAATAAAGGACGAGCTATCCAACCTAAACAAAATCTTGGATAGGATATGTCAAATCCACAAGACTCTCGAGAAGCTCGCAAACCATACCCACAGAGATTGTTGTCTTTAAGCAGTCCGCCGACTTAACGCTGAACACAAGGCTCGGACACCAAGCGGCGATGATGACGAACCCCACAAGCAGAGCGCCGAAAAATGTAAGACTTTCCCACTAGAAGTCAAAACAGGAACTCACTTCATGTGATAACAAGGAAAATAGTGCGCATCTACCAAAGCATCGCCGCATGGTCCACCCCAATGAATCTCGAGATTGATGTCAAAACCACTACTTTTGACCATCCGATTACTCCGTATATTCAAACGCAGGATGGACTGCTTTGATATTAGATCCTATAATCGACGGACACAATTTATACAAGTCCTAATGGACGGCGGCAAGGATATAAACCTGCTATACCACCCACACCATCCGCAGTAATGGGGATAGACCCTACCAAAATTCTCCCTAGTTGTTGGGGATATTACTACTAGATGTAAACCGCCGTGATTGGGCCGGGTTAGCTCGCTAGTGGTATAGTTAAGTGAACAGGCCCAAGGCCTATAGTTGGTTTAGAGCTTATAGCCGTGAACCGCTTGATGTATAACTTGTATTGTAAGTTAGAATAGAGAGATACCAACCGGGATACGAGTATGAACCGGTTGGGACTTCGCAAACCGACGGGCCACTGTATATAAGGGACGACCCGGGCAAGGTTCAAGACAGACAACAATCAGCTCGAGCCTAGGCGAAGCTTATTTGCTCCCTAGCCATCGAGACTACATCAATTCCATCACAACTAGACGAGGCTTTTACCTTCATCGGGGCCAACTAGTATAAACCTCGTGGTCTTTGTGTCCGCTTTTAACCCTCGCAAGTAAACCCAGTAGCGATGGCTCCACGACTAAGTCCTCATACTAGGACATCCGCCGTGACAAATCCACGACAGCTTGGCGCCACCGTGGGGCTATCGCGACGATGGTTTGACGATCTTGGAGGGCAAGCTCAAAGGACTCAAGGCTACGCCAGGCCGGATGACCAAGAGTCGCTGGGTCCGCATCTACATCGACAATACCGGATGGGGTCCCGAGGCCGATTCAATCGAGTATGGATACCGGTCCCCTTCGCGCGCATACACGCCTTCATCGGCAAGATCGAGGGCCCGAGCCGACATCCGCACCGACCTCGCCGAGACGGCTCAACAAGCAACCAGCCCGGCTAAACCGGGCGGCGTAGGCATGTCTTCGCTGGAGTTACCTATGGAAGGGAATGTGATACCGGTTCGAGTACGGTAGCGAGACCGCTGCTTATTCCGGCGATGAATCTCGCCAGAGAGACAGAGTCATTGTACCACCGCAGGATGGTATGATCGGGGCTGTTCCGACGGTGACAAGATTCCGGACCCCTGCCAGCTGAACCGGATCGGGCGATTCATGGCCGCACGCAGGTCGCAAACCTTTCATCGACCGCAGCAGCGATATTTTCCGGTTCAGCAACAGCAGCAGGGCAGGAGGCTCTGCGCGTCCGCCGTTCAAGTTTTGTCGATCTGCTTGATGCACCGACGGGCGCCATGGCGGAGGGTAATCCGCAGATCAAGAGGCTCATAATGCGTAGATTGCAAAGGTGAGAGAGCAGATCACGCAGCCAAAGCGGATCTAGCGGCAGAGAAGGAGCGCATGGCCTCGTGAGCGGGCCGCTTTTAGATGCGCAAGTTTACGCACTCATGCTCGACCAGTAACGCTGGCCGCAGGAGGTGTTAAGGCGAAGCACAGATCGCTACCGCCATCCGGATTTGACCCTAGAACCTCTTTTCGACACCCGAGCCGACCCAAGAACCCGCCCCCAAAGACAGGAGGTAAACCGGATCGAAGCGCCAGAGCGTGAGCGACGGTCCAGCCACGCCAGATGGAGCCCCCCGCAGAGAATACGGTGATGCCTCCGCGATACAGACGCCCGGCATTACTTCTAACCCTATGGACAACCTTGTTGCGGTCGCAAGACGATTGGAGGCAATCCCAGTTGAAGGAGATTCTACAAGCAATTGAGACACGCCGGGTTAAGGAGTCTGGACCGCACTAACCAAACAGAAGCATATTCATATAGCCGCGATCGATTCACTCTACACCCCGGCCCAAGCCGGAGCTACAAGAGGCGCATGGATGAACCGCCCGCTAGTAACGCGCTGGACCGAGAAGCGCCCGAGGCAACAACCCGATAGGCAGCGCCAGAATGCTCAGGAGGTAGTAGATCGGCCCCGGCTCGCAGGGAGGCCGAAAGTTAGCAAAGACAGGTGATGTGGTTCAGCACACGCCGGTTCGCCTTACCTCCTTCACAGACCAGAGTTTCTCCGCTTTGGGAGTGCCCTGTTTAACCCCTCGCGGCAATGTGCGCTTGTTTAAGGATTTTAAAGGCCCACGAAGGTGCTGAATTACACCGCCGATCTATCCTCGAGGCGGGTTGAGAGTTATGAGATGGCCATGGAGATGCTTAACGTTGATGAAGCGGCATGTGCAAAATACTTCACCATGATGATGGAGGGTACAGCCTGCATTGGTTGAAAAGCCTGCCGCCCAATTCGACCGGTTCATGGGGTCACGCCACGGGCCCGCTTATCCGTAATTTCAAAGATACATGTAAACAGTACCAAGTCCATAGTGGACTTGGCGGCTTATGCTCAGAAGAAGGAGTCCACAACCCACGGGTACGCCTGTGTCCGAGATTTTACACCTTCCGACCGGATCAACGCCGACTCGGGCGATCATCACGCTTAGAAAGCAACCGCCGTTTGAACCTCTCAAACTGAAGCTGACGATGAAGCGGTTCTCAGAACGACACAGAACCCTCATGACCGCCGGTAAAATATGCCGATTCGCAGTAAAGATCAAGGATCCCGAGATAGATGAAGACGAAGCAGGAAGGGAAAGAAGAATGGCAACCCAAGCAGCAAAAGATGTCAAACCGCGTGTCATGGAAATCGGGCAAGCGCAAGGTCGATGATTTTGTAGCTAACACTAGTGCACAGTGATGAGGCCCGCGCGAGAGGCAAAGCGAATCGGGTCCAAATATCTGTGCGCACTGCTTGAATTACTTGCTGAATCAGCCCTGCCCCAAACACGGACGAAGAAAACCCATCGAATCATCTTTGAAGGACTGTTCTATTATGCAAGCTGCTCAAAACTCGATGCTTCCGATATGATCAAGGATCGTGGCGTTCAGTTCCGTTCTTATGGGCCGGTCAAGACGGAGCTTCCGTTCAGGCACAACCAGAGCAATTTCAACAACCGTAATAATCAAGGTAGCCAAGAAGCAGAAGCAGCAGCAGACAAAGCTATCGAGCCAGCCAAAGCAGCTTGAACGGCGGCAATATCATGTTTTCACAACCAGCTTGGGACAAGCGGATAGAAAGCTTCACAAACGGGCAAGAATTTGTTGAACCGGCGTGCTACCAAGATTCACGCTGGTCGAACAGTACCGATCACATGGAGCAGTAGAGGACCATCCCCGGTTGATAATCCGGGTCACTGGCTTTTGGTGGTGGACCCAAGTTGGGGGGCTATAAGTTTACTAAGGTACTTATGGATGGAGGAAGCAAAGATCAATATATTGTATTATGACACTTTCCGTCCGCATGGGCCTCACAGATAAAGATCTCGCATCCGCCCAACACGGTGTTCCAGGTGTAGTGCTGTGCAAAATCTATGTATCCCATTGGCAAGATAGCCTTGGATGTGGCCTTGGAGACTAACATGATTCTCATTCAAAAGCTAACCTTTGAAGTGGTAAAGATTCGAGCCCATATCATGCCCTGCTTGGGCGGCCGGTTTATGCCAAGTTCATGGCGCCGACCTTGTTATATCTACTTGCAGCTTAAAATGCCGGGTTACAAAGGAACAATAACTGCATGGAAGTCGCCGAGTCGCTTTGGAATGTGAGGAAGGAGATGCAGCTTACGCAGGTTGGTCCGTATACATGAGGAGTTGAAGTTCTATAAGGATAATGTTGATCCGGCGGATATGACCCCTCAAGAAGCTTACTACGGAGCATGAGTCGATCTGAAATTTAAATCGGCGCTGAAACCAAGCTTGTCGACTTTGTACCAAAGTATTCATCTAAGCAATTTACCATCGCTAACCTCGATCCCAAATAGGAAGGCGCGCCATCGAAGTTCATCCGTGAGAACCGGACATTTTTGCATGGAAGCCTTCGACATGCCGTGTACCGAGGAACTCACGAGCACACACTTAATGTGGATCCTAAGTATAAACCGTGAAACAGCTTCCTCGGTTTAATGAGGAAAGGCGCAAGGCCATTGAGAAGAAGTAGCCAAGCTTCGGCAGCCGGTTTTATCATCGAGGTGTTTCATCCAGAGTGGCTCGCTAATCCGTGCTAGTCCTTAAGAAAAACGGCACTCGCGATGTGTGTGGACTACACGATCTTAACAAAACTTGTCCGGCGGATCCGCTTGCTCTCCCCGCATTGATCGATTATCGATGCCACGGCAGATGTGAGCGCTAAGTTTTTGGACGCTGCATCTGATATCATCAAATCAAGATGGCAGTTATGACCAGAGAAAACGGCGCTTATAACTCCCTTTGGAGCCTTCGCTATGTATCTATGCCTTTGGGCTCAAGAGCGCCTAAGCCACGACGTCGTGTGTGCGTAATTGTTTGCATACACAGATTGGCCGCAATGTGCATGCCTATGTGGATGACATTGTGGTAAAATCAAATGGCGAGACGCCGGTGGACGATTTGAAGGAGACCTTCGACAACCCGCAGATTTATAAGATGATGCTTAATCCGCCAAATGTGTTTTTGGTGTCCTACCGGCAAGCTATTGGGGTTCCCGTATCCAACAGAGGGATCAAGCCAACCCGAGAAAATTAAGGCGATCACCTCCTTGGCTAAACCAAAGTGTATCAACGACGTTTCAACGCTGGCAGCCGGATTATGCCCCGAGCCGGTTTATCACCGACTTGAGAGAAGGCTATTCCTTTATACCGATGCCGAGGAAGACAGATCGCTTTGTCCGAGTCCAACCGGACGAAGCTGAGGACCTAAAGCGGCAATGGCCAATCCGCCACCCTTGCAGCCCAGCTGACAACGAACCGTTGTTCTTATATGTGGCAGCCAATGCGCGAGCGGTGAGCGTGGCTATTGTGGTCGAGCGTAGGAGGCAGGAAAGGAATATCCGTTCAACGGCCGGTTTATTATATCGTTGAGGTACTTATTGAATCCAAACAGAGGTATCCGTGATTGGCGTGGTTAGTCTATGGTGTTTTTATGGCCAGCCGAAGTTGAAGCAATATTTCCAAGGGCATCCTATTACAAGGGTTAGTTCAGCTCCTTGGGTGATATCATAAAAACCGGAGGCGATCGTCGGATTGCAAATGGGCTATCGAGCTTGGGCCAAGACGGGCTCAAATATATGCCACGACGGCGGTGAAATCACAAGCGCTTGTTGACTTCATTAATGATTGGACGGAGTTGCAAGCTCCGAGGAGAAGCCGGATCATACATACCGGACTATCCACTTCGATGGGTCCAGCAATTGAAGGCTCGGGTCGGAGTCGTGTTAACTTCCCCACGAGGTGATAAGTTTTGTTATGTTCTCCGCCTAATGTTCCCTTGTACTAATAATGCAGCTGAGCACGGCTTTACTCCATGGTCTCCTGATGGTTAAGGAAATGAACTTGAGCCGGTCAAGTGTTTTGGTGACTCTGACCGTGGCGCAGCAAGTATCCGCACTTGGGATTCTAAGGACCCTCATGGCTGCTTATCGACGAGAGGTGGATAATATCGCAGGTGCTTCAAGGGATATCAAGTAGATCATGTGGATCGCCGAAGAACGAAGCGGCAGACGCTTTAAGCCGGCCGGGTTCTCGCCAGACCGTTCCCCTAATGTTTTCTCGACATCTTGCACAAACCGCTTCGCTCAGCCCCCGTGAAGCGGATTTGGCAATTCCTGACCCGGAGGCCTCAGCCGGTGGCAGCATTACACGCTATTCCGGATTGGACGGTGCCTTATCTTGCATATATGACTCGAGGAGAATTGCCAGACGATGAGATTCTCGCCAGCCAGTAACCCGCTGCCCAAGTCCATGACGATCATCAATGGTGAGTTGCATCATCGCAGTTGCCGTGGGCGCTTAACGCTGTGTTTCCGAGGAAGGTGGCGAATTTTACGAAATCCATGGCGGGATTGGGCACCATGCCGGTTCAAAGTCCCCGTGGTGAAGGCGCTCCGCCATGGGTTCTACTGGTTAACGCGCCATGCCGATGCGGAGGATTTGGTCAAGCACCGTGATGGGTGTCGAATTTCCAGCGTGCTATATACCGCACAGAGTTGAGGATGATCCCGATAACATGGCCGCTTATGCATGGGGGCTGGATATGGTCGGGCCTTTAAGAGATCCAAAGATAAGAAGACCCATCTGGTGGCAAGGGACAAGTTCACCAAGTTGATTGAAGCGAGCTCGCCAAGAAGTGTGATGCGCAACAATGTGCAGCTTTATCAAAAAGGTGATTTTCCCGCTTGGCTTTCCACACAAGATCATCAATCGACAATGGCACCAATCGTCCAAGGGAGCTATGAAAGAATTTTGTGACCGCGAGCATATCCGCTTGACGAGATTGCCGCTGGCGCACTTCAATCCAACGGACAGCAGAGCGCGTTAATCAGAAATCTTGGCGAGGCATCAAACCGCCACTTCGTCCCATTACAAAGGACGCCAGGTGGGGGTTGAAGAGCTCCCATCGGTGTTATGGAGTATCAATACTACGCCAAACCGGCTCATCGTTACACGCCTTTTTCATGGTTTATGGAGCGGAAGCGCTTCTCCCTGATATTCGCACGATCACTCGCCTGTAGCGGCGTATGTTGAAGCGGACAATGAAGCGGGCGCGACAGACGCTGGACCTGCTGGATGAGGAGCGGATGTAGCAGCCGCCGGTCAGCGATTTATCAAGAAGACCTTCGCCGCTATCACAGCCGCCGGTTAAAACCAGAGCCTTTCAGAAGGCGATTTGGTGCTTCGCCTCATCCAAGATCGCATGACATGCACAAGCTATCCCCACCTTGGGAAGGGCCCTTTGTGGTCAGAAGAATCTGCATAACGGCTCCTATTATCCGGTTGATATTCGAGAGCATAAAGACTCACGTGACATCGAGGAGGAGACCACCAGCCGTGGAATATAGCTCATCTTCGACCTTACTACACATGAGTCATCGCCCGCTTTATGTACATAGCATAACAATGTATATATTATCTTTTGATATAATAAAAATCAGGCCTCACCAAAGCGGGTCTCTCGCCTTTTCTTTTCATGCGTGGTTACACGGAGCGCTTTTTTTCAAAGCGCCTCCGCTTACCCTCGACAATTATATTTATCACTTGGGGCTTGGTCGATCCGAACCAAGGCTACACCTCTTGATAGGCTAAAGCCACTAGATCATTTGGGGACACGGTCATGTTCGAACCGTCACGCCTTGGTCGGCCACTAGGGCCAGCGCCACTTGGGGCTTGGTCGAACTCCAACCAATGTCACGCCACTTGGCCGGGCGTATCGCCACTTAGTCTTTTGGGGACTCGCTGATTAGCACCATCGCTACACCTTCGGGGGCTTGGTAGCATCCGACCATGGTAATGCCATCCCACCAGCTCCAAGCAGCTCTCCTTTTTACAAAGTGTTATTGCCTTTGTTGCCATATTTGGTATTTGATTTTGTTATGCTTCCAACATGATGAATATTTTTCCTGCTTAGCTGTCAAGACTAAGCTGATAGCGCACGGTCCGATATTTCCACAAGTTTTTACTTTTTCCGGTTTACCATCTTCCGTCCATCTTTATGGAGAAACTCGGGCTTAGTGCTCATTCAAAGACGCCTATATGGGAGTTATTTCTTCCCAAGACGGTTATGGTTTTAACAAGAAAGCCTCCGCTTCAAGATTGGCTACGCCAGCTTTATGCCCAGATATGGCGTGTATTTGTGTCACATACTAATTAATTTTCAATACATAAGGACATATTGATGCTATAAACCGGTATGGTCTCACCGCCACCAAGTTTACTTTTTCGGTTGCAGGTGAACTGTGAATTAAACAAGGTTTACTCGATGTACGAAGGCATACCAGTGCAAAAAAGTTCGCTAAAGCTATTACAAGGCAACACAAAGGCCCAAATGATCATTGTTTTTAAACCGCTACCGTTCAAGACTATTCTTCGCCCTCCCCGCTCAAAGATCCTCTTCTATCCATTGGCCGAAATCCACGTAAGTCCAACATGCCCATCGCTTTTGAAAACAGCTTCTTCATGAATCAAAGTTGACGGTTCATCGTCGAGCGTAAGTGTGCTTACGGATTGAGGGATCAAATTTTCCTGCTCAAAAGTTGGAGCGACACACGCTTGTTCTCGACCATTGTATTGGGCTTGATAGTGCTCCAAATCGCTTCTTCCGCCAATTGACAAGCAAGTATGCGATCGCACGTTTATTGCACGCAAGTCCTCTTCATTAAAGTCCGAGCCATCTTCCTTCACACCGATAACCCTCGGCTGCTTCCATCGATCAAAATCCGCACCTGTGCTTTGGCCCGGATCAGCGCTGATCGCCTCGGTTCGTCGCAGCAGATTTCTTTACCTCTTCAATCCGGAAGGCAGGATGGATAGCCGTTCAAGGTATCTTGGATCAAAGATTACGCCGGTTATTGTGTGACATTGTGGTAATCACATCGCTATTCCTAGCATACAGCCTGTTCTACTAAAGTGTATACAGCCTTGAGTTTCTTCCGCACGCCATTCTCAAGTGTCCAATGCATGTGCTCGTGATTTCATAAACAGATGCAAGTTTTAAACCGAGGTCAGATACACGATAAGTACAATTACACTTATTTACAGTGAGGCGATCAAGATGGCTGCCGCCATAGAATGCACTTTACGCTTCACGGCCGTCAAATCATCTACTACCGTTTATAGGGCTTCAGATTTTCCGCCCGCTGAGCAAGTTGGCCTTCTCCGTGGGCCCAGAGTAGCCTCGTTTTTCTTCATTTTGTCCTTCGCTTTCCTGCAGCAGCCGTGGCAATAGTCAGCCTTCTGGCCTTTGTCTGCCTCAGCCTCATCATTGGGTCTCCAATGTTGTTTGTAAATCGGCAATCCGCCATCCTTGATCGCCACATTAGCTCAGCACATTGATAGCATCATCAGCCAGTATTAGTGTAAGTCTCAACCACACAACATTGTTATATGCTTGACACTTGGGGGCTAATGTACCTTCAATTTTCTTACTACTACTACATGGACAAGTCCCAAGTTCAATACGCCAGATTCAACTCCGGCACTTGGGGGCTAATGGCTATTTGATTTTACTAAAAGTGTTGATAAGCAGTTTTGAGTACCGTTAGGTTTGCATACTTAAACCGCCTTTGGCGGTTATCGTGAAGATTGCAAAGTGTCAAAGAAAATTATCAAGTACCGCTTGATCAAAGATTGCAAACCGCCCTTGGGGGGCTACAAGGGTTACTATATCGATATGAAGGAAAGGAGCGCTACCTCAAACTTATCTCTCATCGCCACCAAGCCAGCCTTTCATAATCACTTCGCCATCGTAAAGCCGTTCAGGTATCCGGAATGAAGGTCTTGGCGCCATAGCGCGCGACGCTTCCAGCTTCTACATTCCATTTTCCTTTCTTAAAGCAGCAGAATCCTCTTCACAAAGGTGCCGGGTTAAGGTGGCGGCATTGCTCGGTTTAGAGTGGCCTATCCCAAGATTACCACGCCGCCATCTTTCGATTCGGACGGATTGGGTAGGCACAAAGGGTTTTGGCAGGGCTAGGAGGCTTTGCAGGCTGGATGGTGCCGCAGCGGATCAACCGCATATTGAAGCATCTCAGAGGCCTCCTCCGAATCACATCTTCTTGAACCGGGGATTGTTCGGAATATCTTCAAAGCTTACATTGTCCCGATCCGGTCCGCCATGATCGGAGGTGGCAGCTTCTCTCTGGTTTTTTCCAAACGAGCTTTTTGCTGGGTTTCGCTTGGTCCTCAAGAAATGTAAATAAGACACGACATTACGTAAGAAATTTACAAGTATATGGTCATGTTGGCTTACCCGACGGCTATCTTCACCGGCGGCAGCTGAGTGGTCGATTTATTCGCCAGAGGATCTAATGAGAGGTGACCCGATAATCGGAGTCGGACGGATTAAGAGGTTGACGGAATAAACCCGCTGGAATTCAACGTAATAAAATGGTTGGAAACCTCGGCGGGCGCTTTGAGCCGGGTTGTTCGGTAAACCGCGTAAGTAACTCACCTGTCCATCGCGGTTGCCAGCGGCGAGCCTCGTTGTCGCGCTTTTCATAAGAAGTTGGGGATCCAAGTGAGCAAGAGGATGAGAAAGCTAACTCTTCCGGTTCGCCTCGGCGAAATTTTGGGAAGGTAAGCTTGTCGAATCGGAAGAAAGAATGATTACCTCGCAAATCCAGCGTTGTCGGCTTCATCGCTATCCCGACAAGCATCGCCATCAATAAGACGGTAAAAACAAGCCAAGAGAATCAAGTTCCGGATTACCCACATCGTCATCGATGGCCGGATCGACGGCCGTGGTTTTCCTCTTATGAGCAAAGCTTCTGACAACTTTCGCTTTTGGGCCGGTTTTGCCGCCTGCCTTGTCCGCTTTGTCTTAGAGCTTGCTCCGTAATGGATCATCGCCTCGGATCGGAAATAATTGAGAATTGCAAGTATGAAAGTAATGACAAAAATTAAATGGCGGCATAATCAGAGCTACCGCAGAGGTGCGTTGAGAGTGCAGTAAGGAGCCAAGCCGGTTTGGGCAAGCAGAGGTGTTCTGCCTCGCTCAGCATTTTCCTCACCGAATCAGAATTTCGCTTCGCATAATTCTAATTTGGTGTCGGAGGGTCATCGACACCGCCGTATATCGACACATCAAACCGAACGCCGCCAAAGGCAGCAAGATGCCCCAAGATAACCAGCAGCCGCAAGCGATCAATTCTGGGCCAAACCGCTGGCCATAA
Source organism: Aegilops speltoides (assembly GCA_021437245.1). Taxonomy (NCBI): domain Eukaryota; kingdom Viridiplantae; phylum Streptophyta; class Magnoliopsida; order Poales; family Poaceae; genus Aegilops; species Aegilops speltoides. The sequence goes on along the minus strand of JAHHZJ010001038.1, from coordinate 78,525 downwards.
AGGCCCGGAGCTTGGACAGTTGGGGAGCGAATCTACTTTTCTTTTGCGTCAATCGCTATGAAAAGGATGTGTGTTGCCGCCTCATGCGAAACCGTAAAGGATTTTCACCTTCGTGGGAGGTGTCTCACAAGAGAACCAAGTTGCATTCCATTCTTTGGGGTGAGAGGAGCTTCACATGAGGATAAGTGATCTTTCTCTTCTCGATAGCCATACCGCCCAGCTCAAGATTTGGGCCATCATGAATTCGTGAAGGCGGTTTAGGTGGAAAAGATCCCGAATAACTCGATGAAGGCTCCTCTTGCGCATAAGCTTCTGACAAAGACTTGAAAATGACACAAGTTGGTAAATGAATTGGGGCCGATGTCTTGGGGGCGAATTGAAAGTTGGCCATTACGCCCCAGAAAACTTTGACCCGGCGTTTGAAACCCCGAATAAGTGATCTCATGAAAACTATGACTTCACCTTCCCGAGGAGTGGGAGGACATTCTCACCAGAACCCTCCAATGGATGGTGTTTGGTTATCCAAAGCGCCAATGGACACTAGTTTGCTCAGCTAAGCGCCTCGTAGACGCTGAAGGGACCCAGCTTGCACTCGCATACACTTGTTTGGCCATCATGAGGTCTACAAGGAGAAGAATCCGGTTTGAGAAAATACTCATTACAGAGTACTTGATCCAAGATATAACAAACCGGAAGATGATCCGATGAACCAGTTCAATACGGTATGGTTTTCAGACATATATTGGCGGTTCAACACAGGGACTAATGGTGTGCCGATGCCGGTTTAACAATTTTTCTTTGTTTCCATGGTGAGTTAAACCGCCTAATTCTGGCTTCAGAGGAAATCGACAGAAACAAGTTTCACAAGAGTTCAGGTTTATCATGGATCAAACGTGGTTTTCGTAAAAACAGAAAGGCGCCGCGAAGAAAAGAAGAGGCAGGAAATGCACTATGAGGTATGCATATATACACGGAAGAGCTATGGGATTTAGATGAGAAAGTGCAACGATACGCATCTAATCTTCGCTTATACAAAACAGGATCATAACGTTGTTCAGAGGCTAGAACAAAGGAAAGCATATGAAGAACACGGACGAAGCTTGAACCCTAGAACAGATCTAAAAGATAATGGACAGATTAACGAAGGATAAGAGATTTACCGGAAGCAGGAGTTGATGCGAAGAGCCGCAGGATTCTCGGTCCGAACAGGTCGATGCAGCGTGCCATCGACGAAGCAGTATGTCGATGGCGCACGGCGAGCTCCGCATACGCCGCGCAAGGAAGAAGACGAAGAGGAAGCGAAGGAGAAACCGAATGACCCTTCGGTCTTATTTATAAGGCGTAAAGCTAGGTCAAACGCGTGAATCCAGTGGATGGTCATTAAAGAAAGCGCTATAAAGGATAAGCTTCAAATGACGCCATGCCCGGTTTACGGTGCCGAAGCAATGATGTCATGCCGGGTTTGCGTGATGATGAGGTGATGACTGATTACACAAAGAAGATATCCAAGATGTGTTTTATAAAGGATTGACATGAATCAGCTCAAATCAATGGGGCCTAATGTTGGGGATATTACTATTAGATGTAAACCGCCGTGATTGGGCCGGGTTAGCTCGCTAGTGGTATAGTTATGAACAGTGCCCAAGGCCTATAGTTGGTTTAGAGCTTATAGCCGTGAACCGCTTGATGTATAACTTGTATTGTAAGTTAGAATAGAGAGATACCAACCGATACGAGTATGAACCGTTGGGGACTCTCGCAAACCGACGGGCGCCACTGTATATAAGGGACGACCCGCAATGTTCAAGATGACAACAACAGTACTCGAGCCTAGGCGGTTTTATTTGCTCCCTAGCCATCGAGACTACATCAATTCCATCACAACTAGACGTAGGCTTTTACCTTCATCGAAGGGGCCGAACTAGTATAAACCTCGTGTCTTTGTGTCCGCTTTAACCCCGCAAGTAAACCCGTAGCGATGGCTCCACCACTAAGTCCTCATACTAGGACATCCGCCGTGACAAATCCACTACACTAGTGGCACTTCCTTTAAAGGAGCGACGCCAGCCCTTATGCCAATAGTACGGGTTCTTACTACCAGAAGTTGTGTTCGTTCATCCGACAACTTCCGTCAGAAAAAGCTAATCTTCCATATCGCCCCATTTAAAAGTAGCCATCAAGCACTATTGGGACGCGACGCTCGCCTGCTTTAACGCAATACCGCATTACACGCCTCTTACACTTAAAATGCCCGTCCACGCGCATCATCTCATTAAAGGGTAACTTAGAATGTTCCTCACCACGGAAAAATGTGAGACCGCCTTGACAGCCACAAACTAATCCGCCTAGCTGATCAAAACTCCTAAAACAGGTCGATTTAGACCCTGACACGGCTAGGCTAGTCCGCATAAACAAACAAGGGCTTTCACCGCATACCCCTTCACAAGGGCTGCACGAATGAAGAATGAGAGCCAACAAAGCTCAATTTTATTCATTTTTAAATCATACTTTTACATGCATTTTTCGCGACGGTCTTTTTTTCAAACTAAGTTCTTCTTTTTACAGATGAACAACGTATACACCCGCCCGTGATACAAGACAACGGAGACACAAAGCGCAGACGTGCAGCAGGACCCGCTATAAGGATTCTTTTTCAGATTAAGACCCCGTAAACCTTTTTTACCGCTCTTGTTGCAATACATCCCCGGTTTCTACCATAACCAAGGAGGAGGCTGACGCTGGCATCACCGCCGAGATTTTGCGCTGCATCGACACTAGGGCTTAGGCATTGTTCTGCTCATATCATAAAGACCGAATACCTCGTGGAGTGTTCGCGCCTCGAAAGTTAGGGCTTACATGCATCAGCTCCGAATCATGTCTTTGGTCAAATGTTGGGTTTGCCTGCCTCGTGTTTTGCTGCCTTACATTCCAGATCATCGCTAACGCGGGCACTGGATAACTATCGCGACAGTGCCCTGCCTTCGCCGCAAGCGAGCACCTCAAGAGAGAAAGCCAAAACCGACCGCTATGATATAGCGAGAGATCCGTCAACCACTCGATCGACATCTGAATGTTTAGAATTCTCCGCTGACGAAGGACCACTTCCCTGTCAGCACACACGCCTCGAAGTTCGACAATAAGGTGCCTCTAGCGGTTATATAGTAGCCCCACCATCGAGCTCCTATGGCTAAGTGAAAGTGATAAAGCTTTATAGTCCGCTGCCTAATTTGCTATGCTATCACCTCCTTCAAAGGACCAAGACGTTGATTATGTGAAAATGCGTTTTTTGCAAACACCCCGACCATGTGTGGGGGGCCGAAGCCAAAGACTACCATCTTTCAGTGTCATACATACATATACATTAATGGCAGACAGAGATATTTCAATACTTGAACGCACAAGTATAAAAAGCCGCATTACATTATAAATATGGTTTCACAAATCATACATGTCATTTGAACATAACATTTTTGAGCATCGCTTCACTTACTAAACGAAGCGCCTCGCAGACTTCCTCATAATAGTGCTCATGGGTAATCGGCTTTATTCAATCCCGGATGCAACGCTTTGTGGCATCCATCTCTCGCCTAGTATGTTTTGACACGGCGAGAGCCATCCATGCACCCTCTATGCATGCCGACCGCTTATTGCCTTGATATGCGCACGCATCAAGGAATTGCTGCACCAAAGCAAAATAACTTTGGCTTGGGCCTTTCCGCCACGATGAGCCACGACGCCCTTCATGGCAAGTCCGACACAGCCTATTCAGCTCAGCCCACTCAGCCAACCGATCGTTAACGGAAGGGACGCCCGAATATGGAATTGAAGTCAAAAAGCTCTTCCATCTCGTGATCCTTTTGGCTTCGAAGTGCACGACTACGCCCGCCAGACTCCGCCGCCAAATCCGTGATAAGGATCCTCCGCACCCCACAGCTGGCCCAACCGAGCATACTTCGATCCAGAACTTCCTTCGCAGCAGAAGGGCTTTCCACCGCAATGTCTCCGGCCCGACGCAGCTCCTCCTTTATAGCCCCCATTGCGTAACGGCATCCTTGGCTTCGCGTGGCCTTCTTCAGTCCTCTTGCCCCGCCGGCATTCTTTCAAGAACCTCATAGCGGTCGGTAGCATCCTTCACCTTCACAACCATTCCGCCATCTCTCCTCGCGGCAAAGGAGCAGCCTTTTTCGCTTTTAGCTCTTCGCTGCCTTCGAGGCAGCCGCATCACTCCTTCCGCTTGCTCCTTGGCTCGAGCAAGCTCGCTCGGCGGCGCCCATAGCAGCGTGCCATCCGTGATCAAGCATACATGTTGTAAGGCGGCATCAGCCCCTTACTAGGCGCACCGCAGAGAAACCACCAACCTTGTGACTCGCAAGTCGCCATCGACCAGCGTGATGTCCGTGATCCGCGAACGCCCCACGCTTGCCGCCCGCCGGCAACTCTATCACCGGCTGGCCACTAAACGCCCGCCCGAATAGGAATGGCGACATCTTAAAATCGAGATTATGATCTCGCACGCCGTCACTTCCGACAATGTACCGAGTCTCGTGGGGCTACTATCTATACAGGCGACTCTATGTGCAAAACTGTCAAGAGGTATGTCATTTTTACGCACTCAAACCCCCACCAAGAACTTCCGACGCCTCATGCAACCCGCTATCGGCGGATTTAAATCTCTCAATCACCGTACTATTAATGCACGGTGATCTTCAGAGATAGACGCCGTCGAAAGCATCCTTCAGCTCCCCAGCCTGTACACCCGCTTGGTGCCGAACTCTCCGCCCCGCCAGACTGGGAGAACCTCCGCGACGACACTCAGGGTCACCCTACCGCTCATGGACGGAGCGGGCAGATGGAGGCGTTGCTTTCCATCATCTCCCCATCGAAGATCCCCGATGATGAGCTCTGCTGAGAAGGGCTGAGATCCGACCTACAAGGTAAGAACTCCGGTTATCCTCGAAATAAAAACAGGATGTCCCTTTATTACAAAGCTCCTTTTCTACTTACGGCTCGCTGGAGGGCTGATTCCCTTGGGGAAATAGTGCGTCGGGCTTCTCCCGCGCAGGATCCTCCGATGAAGATTCCTTCCCCGCTTTGAGGCTTTGGCCTCGGATCTTCGGAAGCTGTCCTTTCCCCTTTGAGGAGGGGTTCTCGATCCCTCTCTTGAGAGCTTCCTTAGTGGAGGCACCACTGCTTTCCCCTTCGCCTCATCTAAAGGCGCAACCTCCAAAGATCTTGACTAACACCGGATTCGGGCGTGGTCTCTGGGAGGGGCGGACACCATATCAGTTTTGCTTGCGCTATCCACTCCTGTCCAAGGGATAGCTGGTTAAAAGGCAAACCCATGATAAATAAACAAATGATATGTCCGGACACAGGGCTACTTACTTGAGTATCCGGGTGATTACAGCTTAGGCCAGCGTCCTCGGTCAAGACCGGACACATCCCTTGTGATCCGAAGAATAGTTTATACATCTCCACGGGTGTCATACCCATGAAGTGTTGGAGAGCTCGTGGTCCCTCCGGATTGAATTCCCACAGAGGAGGGGGGTGACGCTTATGGAAGAAGACGCGCTAATCAAGATAACTCGCGCTACTACAACCAGATTGATCTTCCTCTATTGGAGGTCTCGAACCGCCCCGCAATGTTGGTACGCCCTGGACGGCCCCTGCCAAGCCTCCTTTATTGATCCATGACGCCACCGTGGTGGAGGACCCGAGCAAAAGGTGGATGGCGGTACTGCCACCGCCTCGGGAGCGGTGATATAGAACCACCCGCTGCCACAAACCAAGCTCCTCTTGAAAAGAGCCTCGGCCATGGAGCGCGCCCTTCTTACTTATAATCGCCCTCCGCGACTTCCGCCTGCCGCCTCGATCATCTTCGGCCCATGTTGAAGGTCTTGAGCCACAAACCGGCGTGAGGGGTAGTGCGGAGGAAGGCTTCAGCAGACAACAATGAACGATGAGATATGGAGGATGGACTCCGGCCAAGTCATGGAATTCCAGCCCATAGTAAAACATGAGCCCTCTCACAAAGGGATCCATCGGGAAGCCTAAACCCGACGGAGGTGAGATATGAACACAACGCCTCGCCAGGCTCGGAGTGGAATGACTTGCCTTGGCGCGGCAACCTATGCGAAATCAGAGGTTAGGTACCTTCTTCTCGCTTTAGCACGCCCCTTCCGGGACGGAAGAGGGCATCCACCGCCTCGAAGGCCGAGCCGACATTGTCGAAGGTCCGAGGCGCTCAATCTGGAGCCCTGGGTGTTGGAACTCGGGCGGGGCGGATTCGATTGAGGATTGAAGAAAAGGAACAGGCCTTGGTCTCATTATAAGGAGGGCGGGCAACGGGCGCCGTTGGGTTACCCACGTCCGTATTGATGGGAATCCTGAATAAGGGGAACACGATCTCCGCTCGACAAGACGCAATAAGGAAACCACTTCGCTATATATGCTGGGGTGGTATAATAAAATGAGTTGAGTAAAGGCTTTGTTGTGATGTGACGCACACGCAACAAAAATACGCCAGCAGATTGAACTTGTGTAAATATTATTCTCTATGGTGGTATGTGAATTTATTTTACGAGCCGACACTATCCCCGGTGTTCACAATATTCTATAAATTATTCGAGGAGGAACCCGCCTTGCAATGTCAAGACAATATGCCGCTGCACTGCAGCCATTGAAGCCTGGTTCGGGCTACCGAGGGAGTCTTGACTAGGGGTGTCCGGATAGCCGAACTTTCATCATCGGCCGGACTCCAAGACTATGAAGATACAAGATTGAAGACTCAGCCCTCTGTCCTAATGGGACTTTCCTTGGCGTGAAGGAAAGCTTACGATACGGATATGTAGATCTCCTACCATTGTAACCGACTGTGGTAACCCCTAGCCCTCTCGGTGTCTATATAAACCGGAGGGTTTTAGTCCGAGGACATAACAACAATCATACCATAGGCTAGCTTCTAGGGTTTAGTCTCCTTGATCTCATGGTAGATCCACACTTGTACTACCCATATCATCAATATCAAACAAGCAGGAGTAGGGTTTACCTCCATCGAGAGGGCCCGACCTGGTAAAAACATCGTGTCCCTTGTCTCCTGTTACCATCCACCTAGGCGCACAGCTTGGGACCCCTACCCGAGATCCCGGTTTTGACACGACACCGACTTCGGGATGTTGAGTTATGTGACTTAAATCGCTCAGATCCAGGGGCGGACATAAGTCCCCTAAAATTTGCTCAAACGCATCCCCGAGCTCTTCCCAACTTCCAATGGTATTTTCTCGGGAGGCTTTTGAGCCAATGCCGGGCTGGCCCTTTGAGCTTGAGGGGTAAGTATTTTATGGTGTGGAGGTCATCTCCCTAGCCATGTATGTGCAGGATGTAATCCTCAATCCGCACTCTGTGGTCTGTTGTTCGTCAGATGCCTCTATGTTTACGGTTTGAATCCTCACCGAACTTCATGATCCAAAGACTTCATCGGTGAAACATAGAGTGTGCGGCACCCTGTATTTGGGTGTGCCGTGATGTTCAATACTGACGGTTGTATTGCTTTCTAGAGCTTGCTTTTGGCCCATAGATGGACCTCGACCGGCCATCCTTTTGGTGAGGATCCTTATGCGGATCGATGCCGCTTTGTGTGTGGCACCGCTTCCACTTTTTGTTTGTCATGTGGTCGCCTCATCCGACCGGGCGGTCCTTTTTGTTCTTGATTGTGGGGGCTCTACGCCTCTTCGCCAAATTTGGGCAGTAGTTTGCGCTCGGTAGTAGTTTTTGTTTGCCACTATCGCCAGATTTGTCTCAGGGTCTTGAGTACTTTGCTCCATCTCATTCTCGAGTATGTCTTCCGCTGTTTTGAGCTTCCGCTCGCTTTCTTCGACTTCGCAAGCATGGCGAGCCTTTTGTGGAGGTTCTTCGCTTCAACGATGTGTCCGCATGAGATCGTCCCGGATCGTTGTTTTCGCCGAGGACGGATTGTTTATCCAAGTTATCCTGTTCGGATGGTTGCTCGAGGGCATAGTCGCCGCCCACCGGTTCGCTCCCTGCTATGGCTGGGTCTGTATGGGTGCCGCCGCTTGTCGAGGCGACTTTGAGCGGCGCCACGCCGCTGTTTTGACTATTTTTCGAGGGAATTATCCTTCGCAGCATCCCGCTCGTTATCGTTTCCTTTAGGTGTACCCACCATATACACATCGTGAGTTGAGGTGGCCTCTCCAGGTCCAGAGGCGCTGGTTCTGATCGCCCCTGTATCGCCGCCCATACCGCCGATGTCTTCGGAGTCAAGTCTAGCAAATCGTTAAGTCATCGATAAAGGCTACAAAGTGGGTGGTGGGTGGCGCTGAATTTCTTCGTCGTCTCCGCATCCCAACCTACTTGACCATAGTCCGCCAGGCTCTCCCGATAAAGAGAGAGACTTTAGTGATTCCAGGATGTCGCCAAAAGGCGAAAAGGCCGAAGATGCCCGCAGAGGTGAACTCCATGATCGGCGCCCAATCGGATTCGATTCGTAGGGCGCTGAAGGTTCGGGGTCCGGAGAGGAGTCCGCACCTTGAGTCACGAAGCTTCACAAGGGGACAGTGGTCGGTATTCGGCTCTATCGCCATAGAGGTAGCAGCCCTCGAAGGTGTCCAGCCACCCATCCTCGACATGCGAGTCGGCCTCGAAGCTAAGGGTCGGAGCGACACTTGTGCGTCTCCAAGGCACCGTCCCGAGGCGTAGCTAGATCATGCCCGCACGTGATAAGGCGGGCGCGCTTGGTCGTGGCTCGAACCCGCCAAGATCGAGTCTCCGCGACGTCACCAGATAGTTCAAACTTCCAAATCTAAGCCGATGGCCAGGGGTGTAGCTTAATCTGGTCTAGATGGCTGCTTAATTGGCCCGCAGTGTAAAGCCGCGAATACAAAGATCCGTCCCGGGAGAAAAGTCTCACCTCGACCGCTGCTATTGTTGATGATCAAGGAGCCATCGGGCCTATAGGTGACGCATACGTAGGGACTCTCAATGAAAGCACCAATGTCGGTGTCAAACCGCGGATCTCGGTAGGGGGTCCCAAACTGTGCATCTAGGCGGATGGTAACAGGAGACAAAGGACACGATGTTTTTACCTGTGTTCGCCCTCTCGGTGGAGGTAAAACCCTACTCTTGCTTCATTAATATTGATGATATGGGTAGTACAAGAGTAGATCTACCACGAGATCAGAGAGGCTAAACCTCCGGGTTTATATAGACACCGACAGGCTAGGGTTACACAGAAAGTTAGTTACAATGGTAGGAGATCTACATATCCGTGATCACCAAGCTTGCCTTCCACGCCAAGGAAAGTCTCATCCTGACATCGGACGGAGTCTTCAATCTTGTATCTTCATAGTCTTGGAGTCCGCCAAAGATGATAGTTCGGCTATCCGGACACCCCCTAGTCTAGCACTCCCTTAACGCCTCCAAGCAAAACACATATCATGTGGTGAATAAAATATAGCTCCAAGTAAATTACCGATGGAAGTGGATTTAAAGAGGGATGCTTTCCGGCATCGCCAAGCTTAGGCTCTTGTTGTCTTGAATATTACCTTGGGGTGCCTTGGGCATCCCCAAGCTTAGGTTCTTGCCACTCCTTATTCCATAGTCCATCGAATCTTTACCTAAAACTTGAAAACTTCACAACACAAAACTCAACAGAAATCTTATAAGCTCATAGTGAAAGAAAACAAAACCACCACATTGGTACTGTAATTAACTCATTATAAATTCATATTGGTGTAATATCTATGTGACTCCAACTTATCTATGGTTCATACCACTTAATACTAGCCATAGATTCATCAAAATAAGCAAACAACACAATGAAAATAGAATCTGTCAAAACAGTAACAGTCAGTAGTAATCTGTACCAAACGATACTTTTGAACTCCAAAATCCTATCAAATTAGGGAAGTCCTAAGAAATGTGTACAAATCCAGAGCAAAAAATCAGATCCGAATCACGCTTCGTGAATTAACAAAACTAAATTATCAAGGCAAAAGTTTCTGATTTTCAGCAGATCAACACAACTATCACCGTAAGCTATCCTAAAGGTCTTACTTGGCACTTTATTGAAACAAAGCTAAAACATGATTACTACAGTAGCATAATCATGTGAACACACAAAACAAGAAGGGTAAATATTGGGTTGTCCCCAACAAGCGCTTTTCTTTAATGCCTTTCTAGCTAGGCATGATGATGACAATGATGCTCACATAAAAGATAAGAATTGAAACATAACAGGAGCATCATGAAGCATATGACTATCACTTTTAAGTCTAACCCACTTCCTATGCATAGGATTTTGTGAGCAAACAACTTACGGGAACAATAATCAACAAGCATAGGAAGGTAAAACAAGCATAGCTTCAAGATTTTCAACACATAGAGAGGAAACTTGACATTATTGCAATTCCTACAAGCATATGTTCCTCCCTCATAATAATTTTCAGTAGCATCATGAATGAATTCAACAATATGACCAGCACCTAAAGCATTCTTTTCATGATCTACTAGCATAGAAAATTTACTACTCTCCACATAAGCAAAATTCTTCTCATGAATAGTAGTGGGAGCAAACTCAATACAAGTAACTATCATGTGATTGAAAATTAAGATCAGGATGACAAGTTTCATGGTTATAATTATTCTTAAAACATAGATGTCATCACAATAATCATCATAGATAGGAGGCATGCTTTCATCATAGTAAATTTGCTCATCAAAGCTTGGGGACAAAAATATCATCTTCATCAAACATAGCTTCCCAAGCTTGTGGCTTTGCATATCATTAGCATCATGGATATTCAAGGAATTCATACTAACAATATTGCAATCATGCTCATCATTCACATATTTCATGCCAAGGATTCTATGTAATTTTTCTTCTAGCACTTTGGCACAATTTTCCTTTCCATCATACCCATGAAAGATATTAAAAGGTGAAGCGATGAGACAAACTCAATTCCATTTTTTTTGTAACTTTTTATAGACTAGCTAGTGCTAAAACAAGAAACAAAAAGATTCGATTGCAAGATCTAAAGATATACCTTCACTTACCTAGCCTCCCAAGCAATGGCGCTGTAAAAGAGCTTGATGTCTACTACACAACCTTCTTCTTGTAGACGTTGTTGGGCCTCGCAAGTGCACAGTTTGTAGGACAGAGCAAATTTCCTCAAGTGGATGACCTAAGGTTTATCAACCGTGAGGAGGCGAGGATGAAGATGGTCTCTCAAACAACCCCGCAACTAAATAGCAAAGAGTCTCTTGTGTCCCCAACACACCCAATACAATGGTAAATTGTATAGGTGCACTAGTTCGCTAAGAGACGATGATACAAGTACAATATGGATGGTAGATATAGGTTTTGTAATCTGAAATAATAAAAAGAGCAAGATAACTAATGATAAAAGTGAGCGAAGGGTATTGCAATGATAGGAAACAAGGCCTAGGGTTCATACTTTCACTAGTGCAAGTTCTCTCAACAATAATAACATAGATAGATTATATAACAATAGCAAAGCTCTGATACATCAAGATCGTGCCTTAGAGGGAACATGAGAGAGAACACGAGAGAGAGAGAGAGAGAGAGAGATCAAACACATAGCTACTGGTACATACCTCAGCCCCGAGGGTGAACTACTCCTCCTCATCATGGATAGCCCTGGATGATGAAGATGGCCACCCGTGATGGGATCCTCCCAAGTAGGTGTCGAACGGGCTCCCCGAGAGGTTTTTGTGGCTACAGAGGCTTCCTGCGGCGAACTCCCGATCTATCTTCTCTGCTTCGAAGTTTTAGGGTACAAGAGTATATGGGTGCAGGGGTACGCCGGAGGAGCTACGGGGCCCCACGAGGTGGGGCGCGCCAGAGGGGGGTGGGCACGCCCACCTCGTCGGGCAGCCCGTATCTCCCTAACGCACTCCAAGTTCCCCTGGGTTGCTTTCCTTCCAAAAAATAACTGCCCAGCTTGATTTCGCTATGCTTTTGACTCATTCGATATTCCTTTTCCTAACACTGAAATAGGCATAAAACAGAAATCGGGCTCGGCCTGCTAAGCATAGCTTAGTCCCAAAAACAATATAAAAGTGGATAATAAAGCCCAATATTGCCTAAAACAGAGATAAAGTAGCATGGAGCAATCAAAATTATAGATACGTTGAGACGACAAAGCTAGCAAATCTAGTGTCCGACTTACTCGCTGACTTGTCCCCACCCTCCCCACTTTCTTCCTTTTTTCAACCAATAGATCTGGGTTTATATTGAGTTTGTATCATGCTTTCCTTTATTACCCTATTACACCTAGAGACCAGTTGATAGCTAGTCTCGCTACTTTTCGCCCCATTATTTCCTTTTTCACCAAGTCCTAGATTCGTGTAACAAATCCTCCCCACCCCCACCCCTTTCTTCCTTGTTTGAACCAAGTAGTACTAGATTCGAGTGCATGAACTAGTTTAACCTCTTAAACGAAAAAAATTAGGTGGTTTTCGACCAGCCGATCGATCCTATTCACGAGGGGGCCGAGAAATAGTAAAAGATACAAATGCAATGACATCGGAGCTAAGTAGAGCAAGACCAGTTTCAAGGAAGTTATACCGATGGTCGCCGGATGTCGCTAGGTGGGCGGCGGAGGTGGATCCGCCCACACCACGGGAGCGAGGAAGAAGGGCCTGAGGCCCTCCGAGGGAGTCTCGACTAGGGGTGTCCAGACAATGGACTATCATCAGCCACCGGACTCCAAGACTACGAAGATACAAGATTGAAGACTCGCCCCGTGTCCGGATGGGACTTTCCTTCGTGGAAGGCAAGCTTGGCGATACGGATATCCCGATCTCCTACCATTGTAACCGACTCTGTGTAACCCTAGCCCTCTCTGGTGTCTATATAAATCGGAGGGTTTTAGTCCGCAGGACACAACAACCATTACAACAATCATACCATAGGCTAGCTTCTAGGGTTTAGCCTCCTTGATCTCGTGGTAGATCCACTCTTGTAATACACATCATCAATATTAATCAAGGTGACGTAGGGTTTTACCTCCATCAAGAGGGCCCAACCGGTAAAACATCGTGTCCCTTGTCTCCTCGTTACCATCCGCCTAGATGCACAGCTCGATCCCCTACCCGAGATCCGCCGGTTTTGACACCGATATTCGTGCTTTCATTGAGAGTTCCTCTGTGCCGCCGATAGGAAGGATGCCTCCTCCCGTCTTCAAGGACGGTATTTTCGCCAAAGGAGCCTTGGCCGCCGGCCAAACTATCCAGCTAGGTGGTTTTTTATGACCACCGTCCGCCATCGCTTCAACAATGACTTCTCAAGTCGCCAAAGCAATCTTCATGTCAGCTCGAATTTGCCGAGCGGTCGATCCAATAGAGCTCTCGTCCCGTCAACGAGCTCTTGATCCCATCGCCTCGGGAGTCGCCATGACTACAATCAGATTGGGCTTAAACCGATCCGAGAGAGATTAACTCTCCTGTGTCACCCACCACGCCGCAGTGGTAGAGGAACAATGCGGCAAATCTTCTCCTCAGATTGAAAACTAGTCATGTCCGGCTCCTCAACCTCCATGCCGGATTCCTCATGAGGGACGGACTTCGATCGAGCACTAAACTTAAAGTCGCATCGGACCGGCCTCATTGGACAATGTCCAGCAATCCAAGCTTCCAAATTTGGAAACTTCCCGATCATCAAGAGCCTTGAGATGGGTAGGGTTCCGACTTAATTCCACCCACCCGCCTGCATATATGCGATCTATCTCTAATCCGCAAGAGCCCGCCAAACGGTACATCACTATCGCCGATTCTCCCTTATGGACAGGATAAAGGACTCGCCGAGAGGAAAACACAATCTCAATTTTTGCAATAATTGCACGGACGAGGAAATCTTGAACGCCGAGCCGCCGTGAAATTACACGCCACGACCAAGCGCCCATAGTACGAAGTATCGTGGCGATGGAGAGTTTCCGAAACCGAAAATAAGTTTTGGGACAATCCGCCCCAATACAACCCTAGTCCACAACAAAAAGGTGCATTACACTCGTGCACCGCATACAAAAACAAAAAGCAAAACCCCATAGAGGGTACGAACCTGCACTCGAGGGATGGCTTAGCGGACCTCGAAAATTCACAAGACAGTAGGGCGCCTGCCCCAACACATAGCCTTCGAGCATGTTGGATATTACGCAGGTGGCCAAAGTGGCGAGGAGCTTCTAGCCCCGAAAACCACTCCAACAATACCAAGACGGTATCAACAGTCTTCGAGACCTTCGCAGATCAAATAATATGCGGAAACGAACAATCCGCAGCTCGCCAAGTCTACCAACTAGCAACAACAAATCCATGGAGCGACACAGCCATCACCTTCAACGCCAACATTTAACCTAAATTCGAACAGCCCGAGCACCAGCCGACTGGTATTTTAGTTCAATAGTCGACGGCTGACCACAAAGGTCCTCATGGATGGCGGCAGCGGACTAAACCTCATCTACGAGGAAACTCTTCAAAAATGGAAATAGATCGGAGCCACATTGAGCGGCAAAGACAACCTTCAGAGGAATAATCCCTAGCCGGAAGCTGCAGTTGCACAGAAAAATCACACTCGATGGTGTTCGCCTCCGACAATTACATATCCGGGAAGTCACGCTCAAGTGGCCCTGCTCAACAAATGGATATCACGCTATATTAGGACGAGAGGCATTCACAATTTTTCAAGCCGCATTTATTACGGGTACATGAAGCTCAAAATGCCCGGCCCGTGGAATAATCACTCGTTAGTGATCCGACATGGCACTCGCTACCAAAACAAGACAACCACATTAGCCCCGAGGCACTATCCGGCCCAAGCAGAAGAACTCACCGCTACCGCGCCTACTATGAATAGGGACGATGTGATACCGATAAGAGATCCAAGTCCACCTCCTTAAAACCAGCGACAAAATAGTAAAATTTAGGTCCATCCAACGGACCAAAAAGACGGCTTCCATCGGGCACAATTGAACTCGACGAGACGCCAAGATCAGCGAGAATTCCTTCGAAAATTGGGACATTTTCGCCGGCACCCTTCGGATATACCCGAATCCCACGCAGATTGGCGTACACGCCTAAACATCCTAAAAGGATTCAAGCCACCAAACAGGCTCTTCGACGATTTTCCTAACCCAAACGACAGTAATGGAGAAGAGCTAGCCAAACTATTGGAAGCCGGATTCATCGAGATATCAAACATCCGGATTGGCTAGCAAACCTTGTAATGGTACCAAAGAAGGACAAACTCGGCGCCTATGTGTCGATTTTAAAGACTCAACAAGGCCTCTGCCTAAAGGATCCTTCCTCCCCAAAGATCGACTCGTGATAATCGATGTTACATCAGAGGACACGATTCATTGTGCTTCCTCGACGACACTCGCTACCATCAAATCAAGATGGCGGAAGCGACCAAGCCGCAACGCCATTCATCACTCCATATGGACCATTCTGCTTCAACACGATGCCCTTTGACTTAAAAACGCCAAACAAATATATCATCAAGATGATTCAAACATGTCCGCAACCCAGATCGGCAAAACAAGAGGAGGAGGACACGAGACGACGTAGTCAAAAACCAAACACATCGAAACTCTAGTAGACGATTTGAGGCTCACATTCGACAACCTCAGAGCATATGACATCAAGTCAATCCGAAAATGCATTTTCAGCATACCACCGAAAGCTACCGGGCTTCATTGTATCCGTAGAGGAATTGAAGCAAACCAGCCAAGATCCGAGCTCACCACAGCTAGATATCCCAAAAGACCTCAAACAAATACAAAATTGATCGATGCGTGGCGCTTTAAGCCGCTTATCTCCGCTAGAGAAAAGGCATCGCCTCTATCGCCTCCTTAGGCGCACCAACACTTTAGTGGACGGATGCCGCCATCGCCGGACTCAAGAAATAAAAGCCATATTGGCAACAATCCGTCCTGGCTGCGCCCCAACCCGGGTGAACCAATGTTGTTATACATCGCGCAACACATCAAGTTGTAAGCGCTGTACTGCCGTCGAACAAGAGATAAGGGCATAAATTCTTCAAAAACCAGGTACTATGTATCCACCGTGTTAACCCCTGCAAGTCCTGCTACCCGCACTATCAAAAGATAGCGACGCGTGTTCATGGCATCCCGAAGCTCCGACACTACTTTCAAGAGTGTTTGATAACAGTGGCCTCAAGTACCACTTCAACGACATTATAAACAACCACGACGCCACGGGCAGGATTGCAAATGGGCCATTGAGCTCTTACCATTCGACATAACTTATAAACCTCGGCGAGCTATAAAGTCACAAGTTTTGGCTGACTTTGTCGCTGAATGGACCGTTCAACTCCCTAAAGAGTACGCACGATACTCCAATTGATTATGCACTTCGACGGCTCTAAAATGTTGGCCGGATTGGGGCTGGCGTTGATTGACGCCCCCAAACGGGGACACACCAATACGCATTTCGGGATAATGTACACGGACTCCAACAACGCAGTCAATACGAGGCCCATTTACATGGCCTCCGGATGGCAATTCCATGGGCATTCAACGCCTAGAGGTGCGCGATTCAAACCTTGCAATATCCCAAATAAATGGAGACTTTGACGCCAAGGATCCGAAAATGGCAGCATATCGCAACGCTGTCCTAAAAATGTCACCGGTTTGAAGGACTTGAATTCCATCACGAGCTCGAGATAATAACCAAGCAAACGATGTATGGCACGATCGGCACAAAAGCGGACGCGTCCCTCCAAACATCTTCCTCGAACGGCTCTTCGCCATCCGCATTATGGGAAGAGGAGTCCGAAATAACAAACCGAAAAAGCCGCACCAACCGTGATTCAAACCGATGACATAACACCTTCAGCCCACAACATAATGGCAGAATCGCCTGCGGATGTAACCATTCCTAGCCTACTTGCTTAGGCAGGAACTTCCCAAGACCAAAATGAGGCCCGCCAGTATTGTCCGGCGATCTAAAGCCTACAAGGTCCATGAGGGAGAACTTTATAAGAAAAGCACAACCGAGTCCTTCAAAGGTGTATCTCCGAGAGGAAGGGCGAACCTTCGGGCTGAAATTCACGCCGACTAGGCGGACACCACGCCGCAGCTCGGCCCTTGTAGGAAAGGCATTCCAGACAGATTTTATTGGCCGACGCCCGGCAGATGCTCAGACTTAGTCCAAAGATGCGCTGGTCAGAGCTCTTTGCTAATCATCGAGCCATATGCCACCCATCGCCTCAAAAACTATACCCATTACCTAGCCGTCATGTCCGGGGCTTGACATGGTTGGACCCCTTAAAGGAGGAACCCACAAGCAAAGGTACCTATTGGTCATGGTGGACAAATTCACCAAATGGATAGAGGCCAAGCCTGTCAAAACGGCAGAGTCCCAGTGATAGACTTTATCTCCGGGTAGTACACCGCTATGGTGTCCCCCATAGCATCATCACCGATAACGGCATCTAACTTCACGGCCGACGAGGTTAAATCATGGTGCAAAAAATATGGGCATTAAGCTCGACACGCTTTTTAGTCTATCATCCTCAAACCAACGGTCAAGTGGAACGAGCAAATGGTCTAATAATGAGCGCATCAAACCCTGCACTAGTGCGGTCACTTACGAACTCGACACGCGACCGGGTAGAGGAGCTCGACCGACTGGGGCTGCGGACAACGCCCAACCGTATTTCACCGATTTACACCATTTTTTATGGTATACGGCGCAGAGGCGTTCTTGCTCATGACATCATTCATGACTCACCTCGAAAAGCGATGTACGAAGAAAGAGAAGCCGAGCTGGATCGGCAGGACAGCTTGACGCATTGAGGAAGAATACGACATCGCCAAGGCTCGCTCCGAGCATTCTATCAGCAGCAGCTCAAGATATCAAAGCGTAGAAGCACGGGCCAAGACTTACAACGTCATGGTTTAACTAGTTCTACGTCACGGACAAGAAAAGGACAAGCTCAAGCCCAAATGGGAGGGGCCCTTCATTATCGATCAAGTCCTGATCGGGCGGAGCGCATCGTTTACAAAATGTGCCTGACAACCGACTCGAGCCGAACCCATGGAACGCAGCGCGCCTCCAAGATTCTATGCCTTAGCGCCGACTAAGAGTTCGCCCCTTCCCCATTCCAAATTTTTACACTTCAGCTGTCTTTTTTTTCTTTCTTCTCTTAACCCTTTTCTCAAAAGCCCTAAGGGCCTACTTTGGCGCATTGTTCGCACATACTTGATGTGCCATCCTCACTATTATACCCGGGGCTTTTTTATCAAGCTTTAATTATAAGGGCTTTATGCCCAGACATGTGTCAAGCTTCCACATGTACCTTTTATTCACCATTATATGCATCGATATGACTTAAGTTTTGGCCAAGCTGGGTTGCTCGGCTCTGTAAGCTTACCCCCACGCTCCCGATTGTTCGCTAGGAGGTAAAGGAGCACCTCCGCGATTGTTATCACGGGTCAGCCGGATATGTACCTCAGACTGGTGAAGCCGAAGCTAGCGTTTTAAGGGAATATTCGTCGGTGACTTGAAAGATGATTTTTACCTACTTATTTATCTGCCCCCAGATGTTTTTCGCTTCTTTTTTCAGAGTCCGACATGCACTTTAGGGCATGCCTCCTGCAGGAAAGGAACCCTTAACTTAACTATTCTCCCCGAAGATGTTTCTTACTAACCATGTAATATAACATAACTAGTTGGGCACTTGTCCGATAAAGCACTAATGACCCCTCCGCTTTGTCTCCATGCATGCCCCGCTTGTTTTTAACCGAGAAGGTATTCGACACACCCGACTCTAGGGTCCCGAGGCTGAAGCTTAAAAGGTCTCAAAAGACAAACGATCTACAATCCGCTAGAAGGCATTTTACATGTCATTTTAAAATACATTGTCACATTGATCGACAGTATTCCTCCTCAATCCCGCCTAACAGTCTGTCCAATTTCATATTCCCCTGGGAAAATTTAGCGGCCAACTCTACTTCTGGCCAGATACTAAACTCACAGGATCTCCTTCCCGTCGGGCCCCATAGGTCCCGACCTCGCCATATGGTTGGGATCCGCTTTCTTGTACCGCTGCTTCACCATGGCTCCAGCCTCCTCGGCACCTTGGCGCAGTCAAATCTTCCATAAACGGAAACAGCTGCCAAGACTCTCAAGCCCGAAGCTCCCCAAGGCCTTCGGTAGGGAGAAGGCTGGCCATAAAGCCCGACAACGCCTCATTGCTCCGCCAACTCGTCTCGAGTAACCGCAATAGCTCTTGAAGTTCATCACCCGTCGACACGGGCATCTCTCCGCAGGACTACCTGCAGAGTATACCTGCCGCATATATCTTGTCAATTGACTTCCTCACCGAACTCTTTCTTTTCAAAGGAGTTCGCCAAGCACTTATTATAGATGCCGCGACGGGTTGCCTGATTCTCCTTAATCTGGAGCCGGACAGCTCGCCCCAACGCTTTTCAGCTCTTCTCCAAGCCGGGCGTGGGCATCTTGAGCTTGTTCCTTTCTTGTCGCACTCTATCAAAGCACCTCTCGCCGGCCTTCAGCTAGCATGTAGTAGTTCTTGCTTGTCCGGATCTTGTCCGCAACAGCACTGCAATGTCATTATTAGACTTGCACGCACGCCGAAGCCAGCTTTTATATTTTCAAATAATGTGTTACCAGGAGGGTCTCAGAGCCTCTCAAGGCAGCTAAGTGCAGCCTCTCGTTGGGCCTTGCACTCTTGTTTCTCCCGAGACAGTTGGGTATTCTTCTCAGAAGATCCTCAGATTTCAAAATGATCCTAAATCAGTTAATATAACTACTTTAAGTCTCCGCCACTGCATATATAACTATTAAATTCTCTTATCTGTGATGTCTTTTTACATACCGCTTCGCGGCTCGTAAACCATCCCGAGCAGCACCTGAGGTGCAAGGTCTCTGTGTTAAAGGTGCATTCAACACCTCAGGGAGAAGCACACACGTGAATAATCGCCCGCGCCACACTATGGTTCATGGTGCTTCCACCTCGACTTGGTGGCGGAAGCCTGTCGGCATCCTCCGCTGAGGAGGTCTCTGCCGCGCTACTGCGCCGCCCCTCCGCATCAAAGCGGAGCTCGGCTAGTAGAGGATGGATCGACAACCCCACGCCCGCCAGCAATTCGGCAGCTCCTACAAAAAGTCTTGAGCACTCAAACGCTTCCTAGGAACGCAGTTCCAAATAATGAACTCGTGAGCTATACCTTTGTGGCGACGTTTCTACCACAACAAGGCCTTCTTCCGCCATCGTCCGGATCGCCTTTGTTGGTCGTGGCCGTCAAGGCCTCGCTTCGTCAAGGTAAGCTTCGCAAAACACCATCAGAGCGAAGGTCGTAAATGAGCGAGGAAGGAATAATGGTGTCGGACTTCGTCACAATCACTGGAAGCCGGATATAATCCGGTAGTCACCAGATGGCGACTCAAAGCATTATCCATGCTGAGCTGGTGGAACCCTCGCTGATTAGCTTCCACCTCTATTTCCGATCTCTTCGAGGCCGGAACCTGGGATCTTCTCGATCCTCGTGTTGCACAGCTGGACTTCGACAAGTCATCCACAACTCGACACAGCTCCTAAGTCGAAAAAAACAATATAAGAAACCTAAACTTTGAAAGCATGGGTTGGGCACGTAAAGTGTTCGCTTACCCAACGCCGAGGGTTATTCATGGAGAACCCATTCGACGGGTTCGTTCGAGGAAGTCCTCCTCTCCTTGTATAGTGCCGGACAGATCTCGCCAGTCCGGTCCAACCTGCCCTTTTGCGTGCCATGACGGGTGGCATCGCCCTCCCCGCTGAAATCCTACATGGGGTGGCCTCAGATAGTAGTGGCTGCACTTCGCGATAATGCATGTTGCCATGACTCCAATCATGGTCAATCCGAATGGGCCAAGAACCTTATCCGCCCATCGATAATGGATGCTTTTGTCTTCCTCCGCTTGGGGGCTCCGGACGCCAATCAATGCTCTTTCAGAGGAGCTTGCATCGAATTCCGTAGGTCGATCCGAATAGGGTCCGTAAGCGAGCTGCTTGCTATAAAACTATTTCAAGGCCAGTCTTTGGACGCCTTCTTAGGGGTTCTCGGATGGATATCCTCCTTTATGCGCCATATTTCGGGCCGGCCACTTGATTTATGGACCTCGTGAGAGCGGGCATAAGGCGGAACAACCTCTTCCATTAATGCAGTGAAATGAGGCTCGACGCCAGGAATAGCTCAAAAGAGCTACGTGAACTCCGCAATATGCGTGATAGAGGAGGGCGTGAGGTGATGAAGCTAGAGTCTAGAGACCTGTGGAGCCCGCGAGGAACGGATGGACAGAAATCCGAGTCCCCTTATCAGATAGGGGATGAAGCATACCCGCCTCCTTTGTTGGGACTTGGGATAGCTCTCGCTTGCTTCCCACCTTTGTAGGTGGCCAGTCTGCTCGAACCGAACTATGAAGGCCGGAGGGAGATATCCTCCGCTTGAGCTTCAGCCAGCTAAGTCAGGCGGAAATGAGCATCTTCCCAATCTCCCAGCAAGAGGGCTGAGCGCGAGAAGAGGAGCCCTGCGGCGACGGTCCATGATGGAATGGATTCTTGGTCAAAGCACCGATGAGTACTCATGGAGGGAGGATGGTGTGATTTGGATCTAGATTCTTGCCTCTCTTGTAGGCAGATTATTGGCACAGTTAGGGGTAAAACATAAAGGATACCCTAGCTTTTCGCATTCATGTGCTACGTGGAAGATGGCCAATATATGGCGTGGAAGCCAAGAAGCTTAAATATTGATGAGGAAGCCTATACTCGCTCGCAAACACACGGAATTTGGAGGAGAACCCGCTTTGCAACGCCAAGACTATATATACTACCGACTTATCGTCATTGTTCTCGGTTCTGGGCTACCGAGGAGTCCTCGACTAGGGTGTCCGGACAATGGACTATCGTCGCGACACGGACCAAGACTACGAAGATACAAGATCAAGACTCCGTCCCGTGTCCGGATGGGGACTTTCCTTGGTGTGGAAGGCAAGCTTGGCAACACGGATATGCCGATCTCCTACCATTGTAACCCACTCGTGGTAACCCTAGCCCTCTCCTGTCTATATAAACCGGAGGGTTTCAAATCAGAGGACACAAATAACCATTACAACAATCATACCATAGGCTAGCTTCTAGGTTTAGCCTCCTTGATCTCGTGGTAGATCCACTCTTGTAATACACATCATCAATATTAATCAAGCAGACGAGGGTTTTACCACCATCAAGAGGGCCTCGAACCTCGGTAAAACAACATGTCCCTCGCCTCCTGTTACCATCCGGCCTAGACGCACAGTCGGACCCCTACCCGAGATACGCCTAGCTTTTTGATAATCGACACTCCCCTCACTACCGGCGTGCTTGGGAGAGAACTAAGAAGGCAGGCTGGATCGGGATGCGCCTCAAAGAAAGGTAAGAGCCGCTACGAGATCGCATCAAGATGAACGCCGCACCTTCTCACCTTCCTCTACGAGAGGATCCCGCTAGATCTATGACCAGCGAGCAGAGAGAGAGAGAGTGTGTGGCCACCATTGCCGTGGTTTAGATCCTCGAGAGGCCGAGACAAAGGTGAAGAGAGCAACACTAGCAAGAAAGCACCCGAGGCTCCCCGCCATATAGTGGAGTAGTACTAGCTCTTCAATGTTCAGTCGAGCTAGCTCTCCTCACAATGACATATCGGTGAAGTCTTCATGCACGTGGGCCCGTGAGGCTAGCTTGTCGCTATTTTGATCAGTTACCAGATTATAACATATAACACAAAAAATTCCACATGTCAAGAAATCATAATCTTAACCACCAAAGGAGACAGCAAAGATGAATCCCAACGGACAAACTAGACAAGGAACAAAGCTCAAATTAAAGATAAACTCAGAGAAAGGGGTCCGCGATAAATGTCCTAATTAACATAGCCTACTGACCTAGATGGTAGCCGAGTAGTCACTGTTCGTGCATGTGCCCCCAATGACTAGCCCAACTCATTGCTTAACCCTCGCAGTGATCCAAAGCACATGACACCTAATTTTGCGAGATGACAAGAAACCTTAGATTTCACCACAACTACAGCCATGTGACAACACAGCCTCGCACGATATGTAGACGATAGCCAATCCAGCGTCTCTCGCTGGAGTCCGGCTCACATGCATGGACGAACTGATCTTTCACGGTCTTGGTGGGATCGCCCGTGCACCAACGAGTACAACACTCTAGTACTATCGCCGCCTCCCTCTTCTATTAAGTCACCCGACTTGCGGGGCCGGGAGTGTGCCTATGGTCGATTCTCCATTGTCGCCCCACATGTGTGTGAAACGCATGATGCGCTGCTCCATTCGGAGAGCAGCGCCGACCGACCATCTCTGGGTCGTGAACGCGACGGGCGTGTTGTATACCCGCATATGTGTACCGCCGCTTATACGCTTTTGCTCCATAGCGGGGCAATCCATGGATATAAAATTAGTATAATGTATACTATTTAAAAGTCGAGGGCGGGCTTTTTCCTGCACGGTAGGCGGGGGGGTTCCACCTTGTCGGTTGAAGAGACGCGAGAAGACGAGGGAGTAGGGCCGCAAACTAGGGTTGTGTGATTTGACGGTTACCTGGAAGTGGGGGCCCCGTGATTTGACTTCATTATCA
This sequence comes from Aegilops speltoides, assembly GCA_021437245.1. Lineage (NCBI taxonomy): Eukaryota > Viridiplantae > Streptophyta > Magnoliopsida > Poales > Poaceae > Aegilops > Aegilops speltoides. The sequence goes on along the minus strand of JAHHZJ010001038.1, from coordinate 54,836 downwards.
TTTTAATCGGCCAACCGGGCGTGAGTTCCCGATTCTGACCACCTCCATGGTGCCTCCCAATGCTCCACCATGTAGTAGAGGCCGCTTGCATGAGAGCCCATCCCAGCTTTTTCCCTCATCTCATTCCTCCATATATGCAAAATGCCATGTAAAGCGACTATGACTTTTTACTTGCCCTACAAAGCTTGCCACATAGGCATAAAGTCCGATGTGTTAATCAAGAAGAGAGAGACTAGTTTGGTGACCCAAGGAAGCGGTGCTAAGGGGTACCTAGGTGAAAAGACAATTTTGAGTCTATAGCTAATTAAATGAAGCAAACTTAGCAACACCATTTCATTGGAAGAGGTCACCCTTGGCAAATGCAATAATACTAGATTTCCGGTTCCCATTAAATAAGAAGTTTTGGCACTACACTAGTGTAAAAACCTCCTATATTATGGGAGGAGGGGAGTACAAAAAGAGAAGAGAGAAAAATAAATAAATACACTTATAGCCAACCTCATAGCCAAAACCTTGTTGTAGATGAGTGACTAAGGATGACTATGTATGACATCAAATGCAGATCACCGGAATAGTTGCAAAGTTTAATTTGTGTGCTTAATTTAATTTGAGGGTTGTGTTGGTCGAGCCCCAGCGTAACTATGTTATGTTTCTTCTTGTTACTTTAACTCTTCAAAGACGCATATACTAGTATTTCTTACATTTCATCTTTTAGTTGGTATAGTACTACCACTGCTTTCTTCACATTATATACATACAATATATATGGCCAACATCATAAAAGTTTATTTGTCAAAGAATTCTGTGGTGCTTAGTTTTTTTGAGGGGTGGGTTGTGCCGACACCATTATTGTGACTAGCCTTTTTCATAGTACTATTGCATAACTGCCAAGCACTCTTATATGTACCACCTTTTTTCTTAATTTCAAGTTTTGCTCCATGGCCAATCCATCGATACTACTTGTACAAAAGTATACATTTTTAAAAGGCTAGAGGGCGGGCGTTAGCTTGGTCGGTTTCACGGAGGCGAGGGCCTTTGTGATTTGATGGCTCATTACGCTGGAAGGCGGGTCTTGTGATTTGACAACTCAGATAAATGCCCGAAAGACGAGGAGCAAAAGAACCGTATGGTATACTCAGGTTTTCCTCCGAGTAGTATCCACGGAGGAGCACAAACACGATAGCCCAGGCCATATGGCGATAAAAGATGATCTAATTTGCTAGCCATCTCATTATTAGCATTGTTCTATTCATTCCTCACAAAACCATTGTTCTATTCATGCCTCGCAGAGAACATGACAAAAACACCGGCAAAAGATGAAACACGGCAGCAAAATAAGAAGGAAGATTATCACCCCAAATGATCTAATTCGCCATGAGTCGAATCGCTTCTTCATCCTCCACGACCTCCATCTCCTTGTGCATCTTCTCCGCCATCTTCATTCTTCCATGATGCGGATTTCGATGCTAACCTTCATCATCTGCTCCACGGCCGATTACGCACCTTGATAAGGGTGCTCGGCGCGAGCCGCCAACTCCTCCTTCGTCCATGGACGCCCGCAGATCTTCATCGAGGAACTACTATTCTCATGCAGCTTCTTCCAGGGTTCTTCTCCTTCAACAAGTCGATCCGTGGCGTAGTCCTTTGTCCTCCGGTCGCAGGATTTCGCCGGGTTCTTCTCCGAGGCAATGCTTTCTTCACAGATCACCAAGCCGGGCGGTCAACTCCTTTGGATTTAGCTCCGGGCATGTCGTCGAGGCTCTCCTTCAGAACTCCACAAGCCTTGATGAACTCCTTCCTTATTGAGGTGCTTATTGAGCTGATCGGGCATGCGCCGAGGGATGACGACTCCAGCCCCAGTCGCATGTTCCCTCCCGGCTAGGGCGCTTGGGAGCCACGCCCCGGGAGATCTTTCGTCTTCGGGCGGCAAGTCTTTTTTTTTCCTGCCTTTGGTTCCCCCCTTGTTACGAGTAGTTCTCACCTAGAGCTCTACTCACCGCCATGGCAACTTTTACCAAGAAGAAGCACTTATGAGGAGGTAAGGTAGATTAATTTTGGTTAGGTAGTTCCCCTTTATAACCTAAGTACTAGCACTAGTACTAATACCATAGTGGGAATACGCTCAGGTTTGGTACGATAGTAGGTGTGAGCAGGCTTTCAATGTGATGGGAACAAGGTAAAGATTAATTGATGGTTTTGGTTTCGAGGCCCAAACGCTCCCCGGGAGTTTAGCGGAACATAAATTTCAAGTTACACCTGCTCAAATGCGTAAATATTATGTTACCCCAAAATTGGCACAAAATATGAAGGAGACCAATGGAAGTACTACTAGCAACCCATGATTTAACTATCCCTGCGCCAAGGGAGTAATAATGTGTTTTACGCCTCACGCCCACTCAATTTGCATGCGCCTGTATTAATTGACCATCAATGAAGTGAACGACTTTAAACGCCCAAATTATCACATGGGGTGGATCTTGGTTCAAAATTGTGTCCGCCGGTACCCAGCAAAGGCGCGAGGGAATGAGTGCATGCGGGGGCGGCACATTTCGCCGGCATGTACCGCCAAGATGGCTTGGGAGGACGAGTACATTCTTCGAACCAAAAAAGACGCATCGGATCAATCCACGCAAGGAGGTCGCGAAACGCCCACATGAGCCATGTGGCTTCATGAACTGTAAGAGAGACACGTAGCGGCATCGGTATTCTAATTTACGGTTTTGTACCTTAAGTACTAGTAAGGTACACGCATTGCACGACGATTTTGCAACCAAATTATGAATAAATACCACATTATAGCATGTAAGCTCTAGTCATATATGTCGATGTAGCCCTTCCTTAATTCATATAGTTCATCTCATTCAAAATCAATTAGTTTTTATAAAAAAAGCTAAGAACACGGAATAGGGAAAACATGGGATTATAGGAATGTCGCCTTGAATCCTAAGGATTGTACGAGTGTTTGATTGTGCATAGAAAAACGCAAAATCCTTTCAAAGAGGTTTCAGGGATGGGATGTTTTATGGAATCTAGTGCAAATGAATCATATGGAAAAATTCCTATGGTTTACAATCCTTAATCAAACAACCAAGATAGGAAAAATTCAATGATTACAATCCTCCCAAATTCCTTTGAGAACCTTTTGAATCAAAGAAGCCCTTAATCTATTTTATGATTCATGGAATTGTGCTTTAAAGCATAAAGTAAAAACAAATAATGGCAATTCAACTAGAAAAAAGTTTGGGCAGTTATGATAAAGATTCTAGAACAAAAGAGAACCACTATTGTTTTGAGGTTTGTGCATTATGCTTAAGTTCAACCATGGAGTCTGCTACATTGTACATGTGGCAAAATCTGGTGGGGGCTAGAAGATGGTGCAAGGGGAGTGGAGGGAGACCGGGTGTCAAACCGTGGATCTCGGTAGGGGGTCCCGAGTCGGCCTAGGCGGATGGTAACATGAGACAAGGGAACAAGTTTTACCTGTGCTCGGGCCCTCTCGATGGAGGTAAAACCCTACCCGCTTGATTGATATTGATGATATGGGTAGTACAAGAGGATCTACCACGAGATCAAGGAGGCTAAACCCTAGAAGCTAGCCTATGGTATGATTGTTGTTGTGTCCACGGACTAAAACCCTCGGGTTTATATGACATCGGAGGGCTAGGGTTAAGAGTCGGGTTAAATGGGGAGATCTACATATCCAGACGCCAAGCTTGCCTTCCACGCCAAGGAAAGTCCCATCCGACACGGACAGTTCAATCTTGTATCTTCATAGTCTTGGAGTCCCCGATGATGATAGTTCGCTATCCTGACACCCCAGTCCAGACTCCCGAGACTATGAAAGAATGCACAAGTGCGAGATCGATATTTAGAGAGGGGCAAACACGCACTATTGCATGCAGGGGAGCCATGAAAAATAAATGAGCTAGGGGCCAAGCATTGCTAATCCTTTACGAGGAGGGTCAATTCATGAAATTAAACCATTTTTAGCAGCGATTGTCTAATGATCACATTCATATTAGCCTCGATATATAGTGATGTTAGGGGGGCCCTATCCCCCCTTTATTTGCACGCCTCGAGAGATGAAGGAAGGCATGGATGATGAGAGGGGGACGGGATATATAATTAATGTGGGTGTGTTAGCTATATATGTTAATCCTATATAGAGAGGTATAGATTGATCAATTGGACGGGAAAGAGGGTGAGACCTCCCCGCATATATCGATTGATCGGTTTGTGGAAAACTATGAAAGACCTAGCTATATACACACATACATAGGGAACATCAATCGCTTGCATGCACGCGGGAGAGATAAAGAATGCCCCATATGATGGAGAGGGGGGTTGTGTGTGTTCACAGAGACCGACGAAAAAAGATTGCATGCAGATGGATAATGCCGACCGGTAGGTGTGTGCATGCATGCACGAGAGAAAGTTAGTGGTACAAAAAAATTATTAAAAGAATAATCATTAAAAAGTTGAATATTTGAATAAGAGATCCCGATGTTTGAAACCCATGCATGCATGAATATAACGGAGATTCGCGGTGGTTTGGAAACGAGCATGTTGTAATGTATACACATTGAACAAGGTCGATGATTTGAATTTGTGATACCGATGGCGATATCATTTGTCCACGCCGATCCGCATGGAACACTATTCTAATTGAGATGATGGGCGGTTTTCGATCACATATCTATATCTATACCCCTTTATATATTATATTATATTTTATTTTATATTTAAAAGGGTAACTTTAACTTTGAAAGATGGTCGGGATGAGGCGAATCCGATGGTCCAAAGACTCCATGGTTGAACTTGCATAATGCACAAACATCAAAACACAAGCACTTCTTATTTGCTCTAGGATCTTCCGTATCGAATTGCCCAAATGTTTTTCTACATGATTTGCCATTATTTGTTTTACTTTATGTCTTACAACGCACAATTCCATGAAACTTAAAATAGATTAGCTTTCTTAAAAAACTAGATGATTTTGAATGAAATGAACTATAAGAATTAAACAAACATCTACACATGCATATATGACTAAAGCTTGCATGCTACAATGTGGTATTTATTCATAATTTGTTGAATCTCATGGGCAATGCACGTACCACTCTAGTCTAAATGGTGTTTGTGTGTTTGTTGGGGTTGAGGTAAATTGTCTTTTTTGGGAACACGTTGCTTGTTCTTCCAAATTTCAAGCCGCCTTTGTTATGCCGAAAATTCGCTGCTCGCTTTCATCGTTAAACTCTCGCCTTCAACCCGCCCTTGTTAGCCGAAAATTTAAGATATATCTTTGTCTCTGGGTTTCGCAACTCCTCCATCTCAACCCGCCTTTGCTATTCTGAAATTACAACGCTGGAAAACCCCACCCCCGGAAACCCGACAGCAAAATACCCGGGTACACCCGGCCAAAAGAACCGCCAAATCGGGGGGGTCTGTAACTTACCCACATTTCAACAAGCGCCCCTAAGCCATGGTTCCCCACCGCCATCCCATCCGCCCACCCATTCATACACCAGGCCGAAACCCAGAAACCCCACACCGCCTTCCCACCCAGCCAAGCTTTCCTGACAACGCCGCCCACAAGAACACCTCGACGCCCTCATCCACCGCACGATGAAGATCCGGTCGATCTCATCGTCCGCCGTTCACCACCCCCCCCTCCACCTCCAATGAGCTGCCCCGACGCCCCCATCTTTCGGCCACCCCATTCCCACACCGCCGCCTTCACCTGCACCACCAAGAGCATCATCACCGCTTCTGATGAAGCCCGCCTAATCGGGCGCCACCAAAGAGGTTGTAGACTACCCCGTTTTCTTCTTGATTCGATTCACCTTGTCGGGCCGGTCCCGAAACCGACACGGGCGGCCATCCACGGCGCATCGCCGCCACCCTTCATGGCGGGTTTCGGCGGCGACGCCCCATCAAAGGAGCTATGCGCTCGCCGAGCCGTCGCTTTGCTCCCCCGCCGGTTCCTTGGTTTGCTGTTTGCCTCGCTTCTGTTTGCTTATGCGTTCGATTTACACATTATCGATAATCGATTTTGGCCGGGATTGGGGGGGGGGGCTCGCCAGGTGAAGGAAGAACTAACCGAACGAGGAGGGGGTCCGAGAGGTACCCCACTAGCTATCTTAGGGTTCGGATGGGGCCGCGGTGGCGGGCGTTCGGGCGGTGGCGGGGGATCACCGAGAAAAGCTCCACGGGGGCCTAGAGGATGGGGGCGGCGGACCGCAGGGGAGTGTTTTTGGGCGGGGGCGACCGCCCAGGTGGGGGTCGCTTGGTGGTGGGGCGGCCGGGGGTGGAGGTTGAAGATGAACCGCAGGCCCTTGATTTCATATCCAACAGCTGTCGAGGGAGATGAAAAAGTCCGACCGACGGTAGCCTCACCTTGCTAGGCGTTAAGTTTCCGCAAAATTCAGTTTCCGCTAAGTTCTTTTGAATTTGTTCGAGATGAGGCGATGATTTTACATCTAGCACTTTGTGGTTATGTATTTTACATCATGTATTGAGATGCTATTAGAATTCCACCAGTTAACGTTGTTCATTGTCTCTCTTGTTCGCTTGCCTTGGCGTCAGACAACTCACCGGAGCTGCTCCAATGACAAAACCCTCCATCGAGGGAGCAGACCGGCTCCATCTCCAACCTAAGATCTTATTCTCCTCCGAAGCCAAGTCACCGAGCATCCTCACCGCCAACCCAATCACCCGAGATCGACATGGCTTCACCAAAGAGGTTGTAACTTGTTGATCTCTTTTACTCTACATGTTATATATATTTTCCTGAGCACTCATAGTAACGGAAATACGATTATTTTATCCTACTATATGACAAGCAAAGGAGGTACTGTGCAACTTAGCTATCCTGATGGACTCTCTTGAACGCCATCATTATTTATCTCGCGCTTGAGCTGTGCATTTGTCGATGGGTCGGGAGTTGAGCTAGTATGGCAGTGGCCGTCCAAAGTAATAGAAGTAGCACAAAACATTTTTTAGTGTAGGATTTCCTTGCTCAAGCCTGCCTACTAGAATCACCAAAGGTTGAAAGGAAAAGTGAATGAAAAACATAGGAATTGGAAAGTTTTATGGTACTACTTTTCATGAATTTGGTGCAAAGGAATGGAGCAAAGGAAAACTATAGGATTTGTTCCTTGAGTGTTCCTTTAAAAAAAAACCGTAGGAATTCTAATTTCCACTTCTCCTCCTTTTCATATTCCTATTCATCAAGCACAAGACTAAGAGATAGTAGCAAAATACCATTATAACCGTACATTTTCTTGTGGTTTGACTTAATCTCACCATTCTTTTTTCATCCCGTGATCTTCCAATTGTTGTGAATCAAACACCCATTGGCGTAAACCTTTTTTAAATTTCTGTTTGCACGGCATTTCTATCCTATTCCGCTATTTCTATCCCTGCATTGTTAGAATCCTCAAATTCAAACAAGCCCTTACTCAATTACTTTTGTTACAGTATGTCAAAGAAAACCTTTGTGGTTTGTTTGCTCCCGGGGTAGTTCCACCCAGCCACCTGCTCCAACGCGGAAGGGTTCACCACAACAGGATCCGCTCTCCGACGCTTTTCCCTCAGATCTTCTTCCCCGCCACCGCAGCCACGATAACGATTACCATCATCAATCGAAAGGATGACCTTGAGGACTACACGGTCCGCAAGAGGGTACTTTTGGGTTCCGCTAATTATGCTGCTTAATATGATGACATGCTACATTATCATCGTGTTCACCTATTAGACTCGAGTCAGTCCAAACTAATGCTGAAACTTGAGTTTTTAAATGGTGGGGGTAATATTGGGGCAGCAATCGACTATCTGCCTACTATCCGTTAATCTCCTGTTCACTATGAGTTTCATGTTGGGTGCAAACAAACATTAAAAGGAGCCATTATCTCTATTTTTTAACTAAAGCTATTATCTGCCTACTATCATTGGTTTTGGGTCTATCCACGTTTGCTACCATCACTCGGATTTGTGCATGCACCCTTACATAATCTCACTATGTTTTATTCATATGCATGCCGCTTATTGTACACAATGGAACTAATCATGTAGAGCAAAAGAGATGAGCCTTTGGGGCAATAAAATTTCATGGACATCGCTCCATGGTGGGCAAAGGCAGTACCCTCCACCAATTTCGGATCGAATCAAGAGAAAGATAACTATTCCGGGGGATTCAGAGAAGACCACCCTATTTACCCCATGAGGTCTTCGCCTAACTTGGCGCCATGTTGGTTTCATCATATGGTGCCTTGCATTGCTTATAATACATTAAAGATGTCATCTGCTTAGTTTAGACATGCTTTGTGTCAATGCCATATGTTTAGTTTTTTATGATATGTGAATCATGCAATGCCATATTGTCTATCCAGCATCATATTTGTGAATTTTGCAATGCCACCTGGTTAGCCACCATCTTATATGTGAATTATATCATGCCATCATTTTTTATTACGTGTTAAATTTGTCAGGGAAAAAAAATTTTGGGGGCCCCCCCCGGGCCCCCCCCCAAAAAAAACCCCAAAACCGGAAAAGGGCCTTTAAAAAAAACCCCCCAAAAAAGGGGAAATTTTTTTTCCCCCCCAAAATATTTAAAACCATTTTTTTAACCTTTTTTTCAACCAAAAAATTGGTTTTTTAAAATTTGGGGAATAAAGGGGAAAAAGTTTTTCCCCAAGGGAAAAACCCCCCGGTTTTTTCCCAAAAATTTTAAAAATTTTCCAAAAAAAACCAAAACCCCCAATTTTTTGGGGGCCCCCCCCTTTCCCAAAAATTTTTCGGGTCCAAATTTCCGGGTTTTTTTTCCCGCTTTTTTTAAAAAAAAAAAATTTTTGGCCCTTTTTCAGGTAAAGGCCCCCCGGCCCCCTTTTTTGGGGGTTTAAAAAAAAAATTTTAGGGGAAAAATTTGGAAAACCCCAAATTTTAAAAACCCGCCCTTTTTAAAAAGGGTTTTAAAAAATTTGCCCCCCAAAATCTTAACCCATTTTAAAAAATTTTTAACCTCCTTTTAAAAGGGGTTTTTAATTTAATTGAATAAAACCCCAAGGTTTCCCAAAATTTTTGAAATTTTAAAAAAAAACCCCCCCCCCTTTATATTAAAATTTTTCCCTTTTTTTTGGTTTTTTCCCCCAATTTTAAACCCCCCTTTTTTGGATTGGAAATTGGAAATTGAATAAAAAGGGGGTTTTTAAAATTTTTAAAAAAAAACCCCTGGAAAATTTGGGAAGGAAAAATTAACAAAAATTTTAATTTTTGGGGTTTTCCCAAATTTTTGGAAAAAATTTTTGGTTTTTTTTGGGAAATTTTTTTAAAAAGGGGAAAAAATTTTTTAAAAAAAAATTTGGAAAAAAAACCCCCCCGTTGTTAAATTTAAAGGGGGGTTTTTGGGAAAGCCCAAATTTGGGTTAAATTTTTCCCCAAAGGGTTTTGGGGAAAATTTTTTTCCCTTTTCCCTTGGGGGGTTTTTGGGGGAAAACCCGGGGGGCCCCCCAAAAAAAAAGAAGTTCCCGGGGGGAATTTTTGGAAGGGGGGGGGGGGGGCCCCCCCGGGTTGGGCCAAAAAGGGGGGGTTTTTTTTGGAAGGGGGGGCCCCCAAAAAAATTTAAGGCCTCCCTTTGGGGGGTTAATTGGAATTTGGCCATTTTAAGGGAAAAATTTTTTTGGGGGGGTTTTTAAAAACCCCGGGGAAAAGGGGCCCAAATTTTTAAAAAATTTTTTTTTCCCCCGGGGGGGGGTTTTTTTTTCCCCGGGGTTTTAAAAAGGGCCAAAGGGGCCCCGGGGGGGGGTTTTTGGGGGCCAACCACTTTTGGGGGGGTTTTTAACCAGGAAAAAAAAAATTTTTTGGGGTTTCCCCCCCGGGGGGCCCCCGGGGGGGTTTTGGGCCCTTTTCCCCAAAAGGGGTTAAGGCCGGGTTTGGTTGCCAAAAAAAGGGAAAAACCTGCCGGTTTTTTTTAAAATTTGGAAAATTTACCCCTTTAATTTAATTTTTTTTTGGGGCCTTTTTGGGGAAATTTTTTAGGGGTTTTTGGGTTTTTTTTCCCCCCAAACCCAAAGAACCCTTTTTTTGGGAAAAAAAATAAACCCACCAAAGGGCCCCCCAAACTTGGGAGGGTTTTAAAATTTAAAAAAAGGGGAAAAACCCCCTTTTGGAACAAAATTCCCAAAAGGGGGAAAAAAATTTAAAGGAAAAAACCCCCCAAAAAGGGCCACCCCAAAAAAAAAAAGGGGAAAAAAAATTTTTTTAAAAAAATTTTTTAATTTTTTAAAACTTAATTTTTGGGGGAAAAAATTTTTTGGGGCCAATTGGGAAAAAAGGGTAAAGGGGTTTTTTAAAAAAATTTTCCCCTTTTTTTTTTTTTGAAAAGGTTAAAAATTTCCTTTTTTAAAAAAAAAGGGGTTTTTAAAGGCCAAACCAAGGTTTTAAAAAAATTTTACAAATTTTTGAAAAAAATTTTTAAAATTTTTTAAAAAAATTAAAACCTTTTTAAAAAAAAAAAAGGAATTTTTAAAAAAAAATAAAATTTTTTTTTCCCCCCTTTAAAACCCCCCAAAACCTTTTCCAAAAATTTTTTTGGTAAAAAATTTTTTTTTTTTAAAGGGAAAAAAGGAAAAACCTTATGGTTTTTGGGGGAAAAATTTAAAAAGGGGCCCCCTTTTTAAAAGGTTTCCCAATTTTGGGTTTTTCCCCCGGGTTGGGTTTTTTTTTTTCCGGGCCCCCGGAAATTTTTAATCTTTTAAACCCCCTTTTTCCAATTAAAAAAGGCCCAAAAGGGTTCCCCGGGCCCGGAACCCGGGGCCTCCAAAAAGGGTTTTTTCCCCCAAAAAAAACCCCCTTTTTAAAAAAAATTTTTTTAAGCCTTTTCCCTTTGGGAAGGTTTTTTTCTTTTTTGGGGGGCCAAACCCCTTGTTTTTCCCCTTAATTTTTGGGGCCCCCCGGGGGAAAAAAATTTTTTTTTGGGGGGGGGTTTTTTTTAATTTTTTTTTTTTTTTTTTTTTTTTTTTTTTTTGCCCCCATTTTAAAAGGAAAACCGCTTGGGGCCCGACCCCGGAAAAAACCCCCCCCCGGGGGGGGGGGGGGCCCCCAAAAACCCCCCAAATTTTAAAAAAAAATTTTTTTTTGGGGAAAACCCCTTTTAAAGGGAACCCAAGGGAAAGGGCCAAAAAAAATTAACCCCTCCCCTTTTTTTCCCCCCCTTTTTTTGGGGCCAACCCTGGGGGAAATTTAAATTGAAAGAAGGGAAAGGAAAAAGGGGGCCCCCCCCCCCCCCAAAAAAATTTTAAAGGGTTTTGGGGGCCCCCCGGGGCCCCCTTTTTGGTTTGGGTTTTTCCCCACCCCCCGGGGGCCCCCCTTTTCCCTTTTCCCAAAAGGGCCCCCCCTTTTTTTTTTTTTCCCCCCGGGGAAAAAACCTTCCCAAACCCCGGTTTGGGTTTTTCCCCTTTTTGGGCCCCTTTTCCCCCCTTGGGGAAACCGGGGGTTTTTTAAATCCAATTTTCCGGCCACCTTTCCCGGGCCTTCCGCCCAAAATTTCCTTTGGGAAGGCCCCCAAAATTTTTTTTCCCCCCCCTTTTTTTGGTTTTGGGTTTTAAAATTTAAGGGTTTTGGCCAAAAACCCCCCTTTGGGGAACCCCCTTTTTGGGGGAAGGTAACCCCCCCAATTCAAAAAATTTTTTCCCCGGGTTTTGGGGGGGCCCCAAAAACCCCCCCTTTTTCCCAAACCCCCTTTCCCCCCCTTTTAAAAAAAATTTTATTCCGGCCAAAAACCCTTTTAATTTTTGGGGGGCCCCCCCCCCCCTTTTTTTTCCTTTTTTAATTGCCCTTTTTTCCCCCCCCCCTAAAAACCCCCCCCCTTCCGGGGCCCCCTTTTTTTTCCCGGGGCCTTCCCCCCCCCGGGGGGGGAAACCAAAAAAATTTTTTAAAAGGGGCCCCCCCCAAAAAATTTTCCCCTTTGGGGGGGAAAAAAATTTTTTTTTCCCCCCAAAAAAAATTTTTCCCAAACCCCGCCCAATAACAAAAACCCCCTTTTTTAAAAAAATTTTTTAAACCCCCTTTTTTGAATTTCCCAAAAGGGGCCCCCCTTTTTCCAAATTTTTTTCCCCCCCCCGGGGGTTTTTCTTGGGGAAAAATTTGGAAATTTTTAAGGGGTTTTAAAAAAAAACCCCCCCCGGGGCCCCCCGGGGAAAAATTTTTTTTTCTTTTGGGGAAAGGGTTTTTTTGGGGGGGGGAAACCCCCTTTTTTTTTGGGGGCCCAAAAATTTGGGCCCCAAAATTTGGCCGGGGAAATTTTCCAAATTTTTAATTTTTCAACCCCCCCCTTTTTCCCCTTGGGGGGGGGGGGCCAATTTTTTTCCCCCCCCAAAAAACCCCCCCCCAAAAAAAGAATTTTTGGGCAAATTCCAATTTTAAAAAATTTTTTTTTTCCCCTTTAAAAACCCCCCCCGGGGTTAATTTTGGGGGGCCCCCCAAAAAACCTTTTGGGTTTTCCCAATTCCCCCGGGGCCCCCCGGGGTTTTTGAAAAAACCCCCTTCCCAAAAAACCCAAGGGGGAAAAAAAAATTTAAAAACCCCCCAAAAGGGAACATGGGTTTTTTGGGGCCAAAACCCGGGGAAAGGGGTTTGGAATTCCAAAAAAAACCGGGAGGTTTTTGGGGGGGGTTTTCCCCCCCCCCCCCCCGGGTTCCTTTCCCCCCTGGTTTTTGGGGGAAAAGGGGGGGGGTTTGGGGGGGGCCGGGGGGGGGGGGGGGGGGAAAAAAAAAAACCCCCCCGGGGAAGGGGCCCGGGGGGGGAAAGGGGGGGGAACCCCGGGGGTAATTTTCCCCCCCCCCCTTTCCTTTGGGCCCCCGGCAAGGTTTTGGGTTTCCTTTTCCCCCCCCGGGGCCCCCCTTAAAACCCCCCCGGGGAAAAATTCCGGGAAAAGGGGCCCCCCCAAAGGGGGGTTTCCCCCGGGGGCCCCCCTTTTGGGTTTCCCTTTTTGGGAAGGGAAAAAAAATTCCCAAATTTTTTTCGAATTTTTTTTTCCCCTTTTTTTTTTTTTTTAAATTTTTAAAAAAAAAATTTTCCCGGTTTAAAGGGGGGGCCCCCCCCCAACCGGGGCCGCCCGGGAAAAAACCCCCTTTTTTCCCCATTTTTTTTTTTAAATTTTTCCCCCCCGGGGTTTTGTTTTTAAAACCGGGGGCCCCCGGGTTTAAAAGGGGGGGGCCCCCCCCCCCTTTTTTTCCCCCCCGGGGGGGGGGGTTTTTCCCAAAAGGGGAAAAAAGGCCCTTTCGGCCCGGGCCCCCCGGCCCGGGGCCGGGTTTTTTTAAACCCGGGGGGGGGGAACCGGGTTTTTCCTTTTTTAAAAAAAAAAAAAAAGGGCCCCTTTTAAACCCAAAATTCCAGGTTTTAAAAAATTTAAAAGGGAAGGGCCCAAAAAAAAGGTTTGCCCGGGGAAAAATTGGAAAAGGGGAACCGGGGCCCAAAAAAAACCCCCCCGGGGGCCCCGGGGTTTTTGGGGGGGCCCCAAACCCTTGGGGAAAAGGGGTTTTCCAAAAAAAAAACCCGGGGGGCCCCCAAAGGGAAAAAGGGCAAACCCCCCGGGAAAGGGGGCCCGGGGGGGGGGGGAAAAAAAACCCCAACCCAAGGGGCCCCAAAGGGGGGGGGGGGGCAAACCAAAGGGTTGGGGGGTTGGGAAGGCCGGGGGGGGGGGGTTTTTCCCCCCCAACCCCCCCAAAAAGGGGGGGGCCGGCCGGGGTTCCAAGGGTTCCTTGGGGGGCCCCCAAGGGGCCTTGGCCCCCGGGGCCCCAAAAGTTGGGGGGGCCCCCCGGGAAAAAGGGCCCAAAAAAGGCCCCCCCCCTTCCGGGGGGGTTTGGGGGGGGAAATTTTGGGGCCGGGGCCTTAAGGGGAAACCATCCCCGGGGTTCCCCCCGGGGGCCCCCCCTTTTCTTTGGGGAAACCCCCCTTCCCAAAAGGAAAAACCCCTCAAAACCCCCCGGGGCCCCCGGGCGGGGGCCCCTGGGGTGGGGGAAAAAAGGGGAAATCCCCATTCCCCAAACCCCGGGGTTTAGGGCCCCCCGGGGGGAAACCCGGGTTCGCCCCCCCTAAAAAAAAAATTCCAAAGGGTGGAAAATTTTGGGGCCCCCTTTTTTCCCGGGAAAAAATCAATTTACGGAAATTATTTTTTAAAATTTCCCTTTTGTTTAAAAATTTTTTGGAAAAATTTTTTAAAAAAATTTTTCCCCGGAAAAAAAAGGAAAAATTTAAATAAAAAAGGGGGAAAAAAAAAATTTTTTTAAAAGGGCCCCAAAATTTTAAAAAAATTTTAAACAAAGGGGGGTTCAAAGGGAAAAACCAATTTTAAAAAGGGGGGGAAAATTTAAAGGGAAAAAATTAAAGGGGGGGGGGGGGGGGAAAAAAAAGGGAAAAAAATCCAAACCAAGGGCCCCGGGCCCCCCCCCCTTTTTTCCCCAAAACCCCAAAATTCCCCCCCCAAAAAAAAAAAAACCCTCGGAAGAAATTAAACAAAATTAAAAAAGGGAAAAAAAAAAAAAAAAAAAAAAAAAAAAGGGGGGCCCCCCCAAAAATAAAAAAAAAACCCAAAGGGCCCAAAGGGCCGGGGAAAAAATAAAAAAAAAAAAAAAAAAGGCCCAAAAGGGCCCAAAAAGGGTTTAAAAAACCCAAGGGGGAAAAAAAAAAAAAACCCCAAGGCCCGGCCAAAAGGGTTTAAAAAAAAAAACCCGGCCAAAAAAAAAAAAAAAACCCCCACCCCAAAAGGGTTTTAAAAAAAAAGGGGCCCCGGAAAAGGGTTTAAAGGGTTTAAAAATCAACCCCCAAACCCCAAAAGGGTTTAAAAAAATTATTGGGCCCCCCCCAAAAGGGTTTAAAAAATTTCCCCCCGGGAACCCCAAAAGGGTTTAAAAAAAAAAAGGCCCCCCCCAAAAGGGTTTTAAAGGAAATGGGGGGGGCCCCCCCCCCAAAAAAAAAAATTTAAAACCCGGGAACCCAAAAGGGTTTAAAAAAAAAAAAAAAAAAATTTTAAAAAAAAAGGGTTTAAAAAAAAACCCTTATTTAGTACTCATGAACTTTCTCCTGAGTTTTCTGTTATCAACAAACACTTGTCAGATAAGAATAGTATAGAATTTGATGATGATAAGATGATTCA
The DNA here is from genome assembly GCA_021437245.1 of Aegilops speltoides. Classification (NCBI taxonomy): domain Eukaryota; kingdom Viridiplantae; phylum Streptophyta; class Magnoliopsida; order Poales; family Poaceae; genus Aegilops; species Aegilops speltoides. The sequence goes on along the minus strand of JAHHZJ010001038.1, from coordinate 39,685 downwards.
AAGGAGTTTTGACTGCAGAGCTTGTACTAAAATCACCCACAAATAACGGATTTCGTGAGTCAGAAGCGACTAGTTCCGCTTCACGGTATTTCGTAAGAAAACACAGCGATCCAAAGACACACTCATCATACTTCTCGGCGTCGAACCACCCTGCACATCGCTCAAGAAAAACTTTTGAGACGGGAGATCACAATCTCGAATAGCATGGGATCGAATTTATATACGCTACGCCTAAGGGTGCCCCCTCTGGTCCCAACCGAAACACCCATGCCCCTGACCGATGACTGGCTTTAATCCAGTAATATGGAACCATCATCCCGCCTCTCCTTTTGGTGTGTACCAGAAAGCGGTTTGCAACTTATTATGCCATATCCTCTTGCGGAAAACATGTGGTAGTACGGAGTGAAATCAAAAGGAATCGAACCGATACGGGTTGATTCGAAGTAAAAGAGATGTGGCGTAAGACCGCATGCTACAACACCGCCATCTTACCCATACTCATGCCAACACATGGCCATGCACCTCCATACACCACAAGTATGGATCAATGAAATTACATGTCTCCATATGCATGAATAATAACCTCCATCCAGATGCTCACCAACATGCTATGAAACTACTTACATGCAAACATGCCAAACACTCATCATATCAAAAGTCTCAACATGCTTGCTCGGTTCAGAGTAGTCGAGCCTAGCTCGTGAAGTTCGCTGTTCGGCCACCTCCTTCAGATTCACTGGTATAATGTAAAATATACGCGCTTATCGTGAATACGGAAGGTACACAAAATTATCTCAAATAATTTTCAAATAAATCTGATAAAAAACTAGACAAAATTTCAAAGAGGACAGAAAAAGAATCAATCAAAAATATGCTTCGATAAAAAGTTATTAGGGTTTTTGTCCAGGACCCATCTCAGAATGAAACAGTAAACTTCCTGTGGTTTTTATTGCAAAAACAGAAAACGCTTTGATTAGAATACGCCGCTCGTGAGGAGAAAACGATTCGCAAAAGACGCTAGAAACGGTTCGCTTAAAACGGTCGAGAGGCCGACGGGCGGGTCCCACCTGCCAGTTCAATTTGAAAGGGCGTTATTGGGCTCAAGTACGCCCGAGAGTTCAGCGGTGGCGCCATGTGGGCGATCCACGGCGAGGTAGGGTGATCGGGAGTACCAGCGTGTTCAGGTGCCATTCCGCTTGGTGGTGGTGGTGGTCGCCAAGCAGCACCACGCCGGCGGTGGCTCCTGCCTCCCACGGACGGCAGCTCAAGCGAGGATGAAGCTCACCGAGAGGGCTGCAATGATCAAATTGAGGAGGGGTTAGGGATATGGTAGCTAGAGAGGAAGCTGGACGGAGTTAGGGCATCGGAGACGGCCTCACTGCAGCCGAATCGAGCTGGAGCCCGAGGCGGAACGGGCGGCCGGAGTTGGGGGAGGAGACCTCCGAGGTCCTCCTAGTGGCCTGGTGAGGTGTAGGTGGAGTGCAGTGAGCGCATGCGCGTCGAGAGGGGACTCGTCTCTTTATAGGCTAACGAGGCGGTTGCCGCGAACGGATAAGTCCCGCGAGGATTACGGCGGAGCAGTGGGCTGGTGGGTGTTTAGGAGTTGGAGCGGCGTCGCGTTGCCACACTGAGCTGATTGGTGCCGCCAAGGCCAGTTTGGGCTTGCCGAGGTGGAGTTCGACGGAACGGAGCAAAGGCGGGCACGCCGGGCGGTGGCAGCGCCCCGGCTTGCCGGGCCACGACGACGGTGCAGGTGTGCCGCGCATGAGGCCACGCGAGAGCCAGTGAAGCAATGGGCGGCGCAGAACGGCCATGGCGGGCGTGTGTCGCTTCTCGCTTCAGCCACGGTGGCGCGCGTTGCCGTGGGACACGCCGCGCTGAAGGGCTGTGGTGCTCCCGACGCCGAAGCCGCTAAGCTGCAGCGTAAGGCTGCGGACAAGCGAGCCAGCGACGAAAGCAACGTACAAAGGCATAAGACTTTGTGACTGAAACCGCCGGATGAAAATGACACCGCAAACTGAATTTATCGCAGTGTTTGAACAAAGGTACGCCAGTGTTCGACTGTAATGATTCTCGCTTGTAGGAATTTTTCCTTGGGCTGATTTTTGGTGGAGTGGCTCCTCAATGTCCCAAAGAGGCTGCCTGATTTTGGTGGAATTTTTGGAGGAGTGTAGGTATGAATTTCACCAAATTTGGCAAATCTGGTCCAAACTTGCAGAGAGTGTAGTTTGAAAAATTTGAAAAGAAGATGAGTGGATCAAGATGGTCCCGGGTTGTGAGTACAAAGGACTAGCCAAGAGAGTTGGTTTGAGATCAAAACTCACAAGAAAAGGAACACTTGCTTTGTAAATGGTTCAGGCTCAAAATAATTATCAGAAAAGATTTGAGAGAAGAATTAATTCAAATAAAATCCAAAACTTGTTTGGATGAGTTGGGATAGTGAACTTAAGTTGCTGGCAAGGAGGAGAGGAGGTTTTGGAGTGGTTTTACCACATGGGTAAAATACAGAGTCATGGATGGTTAAGAAAAGAAAGGTGACCCTAAATCTTTTTCTTTGAAATATGAAAGAAGATAAACTCCAAAAATCCAATTTTTGGAAGGAAACAAGAGGGGAATATTTAAAGGATCAAACCTAAGGTTTTGAAGAAGAAAACAGAGATGACAAACTCAACAAAGAAAAGAGAAGAAAGAGAATAGCCTTTTCTGAAAAGAAAATAAAAGGCCTTTCTTAAAGAAAGAAAGAAACCAGCAATGTTTTTGCTAAAACCAAATAAAATTTTTGGAGTGTCACAGATATTATCTTTATTTTGATCAATAGATGCAGTGTTATCTCCTTGTTCTCGATCCTCAACTTTGTATGCTTCAACCCTACGCTTCTAGGAACTTGCCGCAAGGGGCCCTGCCATTTAAGCGCCGAGTGTCGAACTCAAGCAGCCTCACGGGTTAACTTACTGGCAAGCAACCTGTTGCTGCTAGTCGCAACGCACTTAGCTTGTCGAGCGGACTCAAAACTAAAACAAGGGCGCGACACTTGTCGAGCTCACTTAAATCGCTGAGCGTGCTCAAAACAAGATAAGGGTGCGGCTATCCACGGTAGGTTCCTCCGCCGCACAGGTTTTCCATACAAAGTGTGGTTGTTCAAGGAAGGCAACTTAAAATTTAAAATTTTGAACTGCTCAAATTCTAATAACTTAGCTGCGGATCTGTGTGTTCTCCTAAGCTTCTTCCTTGAACAGCACTTGGTTCATCCTCCATTTCCCCCCCGCAAACTTGTGCACGAGGAACGCTCCTTCCGCTTAAGAGACAAGGAAAGAGAAGAGGGAAGCAAGTATATGGCCTTCTCGCGCTATTGTTATCGGATATGTGTGTTGCACAAGAGATGCCAAATAACACATGCAAATAGCAAAGAAAAGCATGGAAAAGGCAACCAGCGCAAAACACGTAAACTTTATCGGTGCACGGGTCTGCGCCCGCTTTGTACAAAGGGTTACATGCAACAGCGCAAAGCTTGTACAAAGGTGGTTGCTTGAGCGGATCATGGCAACCGCGCTTTATGGGTGAAACTTGGCGAAGATGCTCTATGTTCCAGAGTTGCTCACCGTAAGTTTCTTCGTCTCGGGAGGCGACAGCTGGCCTCGTGACTTGTCTCACCCGAGCAAGGGCCTTCCCACTTCGGCGCCAACTTGTTGGAATTTTGGCGGACTGAACACGCCAAGAACAAGGTCGCTTTCCTCGAGACTCGGCTTTGACCTTGCGGCTATGATAGCGCGCAAGGCTTGCCGGTATCGAGCAGCTCGACAAAGAGCTCGAGACGCCCCTCCTCAAGGAGCAATGCATCATCTTGCCGCAGTTGCTCTTGCTCGAGCTCATCATAAGCGCAGCACTCGAGGAGATCCGTGATACGAAGTTCCGGGGAGAACTGCCTCGCTCCATAGACTAGAGCAAAGGTGTCCGTCCGTGGCTCGACGGTGTCGCTCGATTGACCAAAGAGCCGCCGTAGCTCTTCTATCCAATTTCTTCCGCACCGCGCAGCCCGCCGAAAGTTCTTGTCTTGAGTCCGCGCAGCACTTCAGCATTGGCCCTTCGCTTGACCGCTGTCCTCGGGTGAGCAATAGCAGTTAAAAGCACTTGGCGCCAAGGTCTTGGACGCATCGCATGAAGGTGCGATCGTGAATTGTGTACCGCTGTCGCGATAATCCCGTTAGGGATCCCAAACGCACACAATCGATCCAAGAACTTGACCGCCGATCGTGTTGCCACCTTTCTCGCTGGCTCCACTTCGCCACTTTGTGAACTTGTCGATTGCTACGCATAAGTACTCAAAGCCCCGACAAGACGGGAAGGGGCCGAGGATATCGAGCCCCTGCATCGAGAAGGGCCAGGACAAAGGGATTGTTTGGAGAGCTTGAGCCGCCGATGAATCTGCTGCATGGAACTCGCACGCTTCACACTTGGTTACTAGTGCAGCTTGCATCTTGAGGGCTTCTTGCAAAAGAACCCTTGCCGAAAGCTTTCCGCAAGCGCTTCTTGCGCCAATGTGGCCGTGATATGCCTCCGTATTTTCGCTAACAGCTTCGGCCCATCTTCCCGGAGATGCACTTCACCGACACCATTGAGTTTTCTTCTGCACAGCTCGTTATCCACGAACGGGTACATACTTGACTGTCCGGTTATCTTCTATTTCTTCGGTCGCCGGAAGTTCTCCAGCTTGCAAAAACGGACGATTCGCTGCGCCCATGCCGGAGCTTGGGGCTCAACGGCAAGGACTAAAGGCATGAGGGCCGCCAAGGAACTCGCAATTTCTACGGCAAGAACCTCGCTCGCCGAGCTGAAGGTTCTCGCAAGCTCGCCGAGGCGAGGCTTGTCGGGAACACTTGCTTCAACTGCATGATCCGAGGATCCGCAGGAGCAAACTGCTCTCAAGATTCGGTCGCTGATCTTGGGGACCTTGGCGGCGGCCTCGTGGAGACCCGCCGCAAGTAGTCGCCGGAGACCAACTTTCTCTCTTGACTGCCCAATTGATGGCGTGACGGATGGTTGAGTCAGCTTGAGCAAGAAGGTCCCGGTTCCATGTAACTTCATCGGGCACACTTTGAAAGGCCATCCGCGATTTCATTCTCGAGCTCTTGGGACGGCTCCATCTCGCAAACCTTCAAAGCGCCTCAAGCTTCCTCACTTCATCGACATAAGCTTCCATCAAAGGGCTCGATAGCTCTTGTTAACTTGCCGACCACCAACTCGAATCTCCTCGCACAATCAACTTCTTGATCCCAAGTTCGCCGCAATCCCGAGGCCGGGCGAGCAAACCTTCATATTCAGCAGTTGTTGTTTGTCGCTGTTCTTTGGAAGTGCATCTCGATAACATACTTGAGGTGCTCTCCGTGGGCGCTGGCGAGTACCACGCCGCACCGGGCGCCTTTGCAGCGAGAAGGCACCATCAAAGCACATTACCCATTCACTTGTCGCTTCTTGTACGGGTGTACTTGTTTCTGACTTCTTCATCGGGCGTTGGGGTCCACTCGCTATGAATTCTGCCAAAGCTCGGCTCAGATGGTTGAAGTACTTTCAAACTTGAGTCCAAAGCTCGACTAGCCCAAAGGACCATCATTATCTCGTGGTGCTCGGAAGTAATGGCGAGCTTTCTCGAGGCCATGAGGAGGCCGAAAAGCAGCTTTGCACACCGAGTATCTTGATCTAGCCCCTCGAGAAGGGAACTTACAAAATACACCGGGCGCTGCACCATCTTCTTCCGCACCTTATCCTGCTCTCCAAGCAGAGTTGCTCTTTGTCGGGCCAGAGCTTGTCGGAGCAGCCTCGCCGTCGCTGGACTCGCTTTGCCGGGTGGTGTAGCCTCTCGCTGACTCCTCTCCGCTCATTAACGCAGCACTAACCACCTGGTTGGTTGCCGCCAGGTACAGCAGAACTTCTCCCGTGGTCTAGGTGCGACGAGTATTGGAGTGGAGGATAGGTACCGCTCAAATCTCTGCAGCTGCCTCCGCTCCGAGTCCACTTCATGGGACCCCGCCTTCTTCAAGATTTTGAAGAAAGGTAGGGGCGCTGCTCACTGACTTTGAAATGAACTCACCGAGGGCAGCCACACAACCTCGCAAGCCTTCTCGACATCCTTGACTCGCTTCGGGCTTCGATCCGCTCGATAGCTTTAATCTTGTCGGGTTGGCTTCAATCCCTCTCAGGATACATAAAGAACCCGAGTAGTTTGCCGAGGGAACTCCAAAGACGCACTTCTCGGGTTCAACTTAAGTCAGATTCTGCGCAGGTTCCGGAATGTCTCTTCCAAATCTTGAATCAGCAGATTCTGTTTTGCTCTTCACCACGATATCATCCATGTAAGCCTCTACATTGTGGATCTGTGGCTCAAAAGCAGTATATACTACCTTGCAACGTTGATCCCTGCATTCTTCATCCAAATGGCATGCGATGAAGCAATAAGTGCCACATGGAGTGATAAATGCAGTCTTTCTTCATCCTCTTTGGCCATAAAGATCCGTGATAGCCCGAGTATGCATCAAGAAAGCAGAGTAGCTCACATCCGCAAGTGGAGTCAACAATCTGGTCAATGCGGGCAAGGGAATGGATCCTGGGACATGCTTTATTTACATCGGTGAAGTCTATACACAGCCTCCACTTCTCGCTGGCTTTTGGCGACGACGCATCGGGTTTGCTAACCACGCCGGATGGATCACACCTCTAACTAGGCCTCGCCGCCTCTAGCTTCTTGATTTCTTCGCTGATGAATTTGGCGCCCACGGCTTGCTTCCTCACTTTTTGCTTGATGGGCCGCAAGATGAGGGCAAACAGCAAGCTTGTGCTCAATCACCTTCCCGGGAACACCGGGATATCGATGGCTGCCATGCAAACACATCGACATTCGCCTGCAGAAGGCAACGAGCGCGCTTCCTATTTGTCGTTGCCGTGGCAATCGATGGTGAAGGTACCACCAGTGCCGCCCTCCTTGGCGGACACCTTCTTGTTTGCCGTGGAGCGCCATTCCTTTTTACTCTTGCCGGTGGAGCTCGACGGACGCCCTCGACGGCAGCGCAACACCAAGAGGTGTGGTTGCCGGAGGGCCCCAGCAGCACTTGCCGGATTTGGTTCGGTTTTCCCCCGGAGCTTCAGCGCAAGTGTATTCTTATCGCCGCAGCCGCGATCCCGTAGATCTTGTCGGGCGCAGATAAGCGCATCCTTCTTGTCGTCGTGGACAGCGATGACGCTTAACGGCCCCGCATCTTGAGTACGCTAGCATAATGGGAAGCTGCCATGAACTTGGCGAGGCAGACGGCCGAGTATTCCATTGTATGGCAGCGAATATCGGCGACGCCGAAAGTGATGCGCCAGTCCCGAAATTGAGCTCCCGCCAAAGGTCACCGCAGAGTGATCTTTCCTTGGGCTTGCTCCGCCCCGGTTGATTCCTTGAAAGAACCGCCCTTCGAGCTCGCCATCCGAATTTGGAGTTTTTGATCACAGCAGAGATATCAAGTTCAGCCCGCCCGCTGCCTACCAACATTTTGGTGACCTTGAGGTTGCGGATGGTGGTGAGACCAGCATCGGCAAGCACCGACCGCTGTGGTGCGGTCAGGTGATCCTCAAGATCAAAATGATGGGCGGTTGGACCATTTGAGGAGCCCGCGACTCCACGGGCGGTTCGCTGCATTTACCTCACGCACCCACCGCTTTAGCCGGGCGTGGAGGTGTGCGAGAGGCGCCACCGCCGACGCACAGACCTCCGTGGCTCTCGAACTCCCCGCCGCTGTTATCCTCATCCTCCATGTCTTCGCTGCCGCCTTCTTCATCCTTGTCGCGCCCCGAGGTCGATCACCTTGCCGCTGCTTGGCCTTGCCGCAAGCCCTCCTCGCCATTGAACGCCGCTTCTTGCTCGGTTCCTCTCCGCCACCTTGCCTTCTCCTTGTCGCGCCTCAGATTAGCTTTTTGCTGCTCGACGAGGTACTCGACGCTCGGTTGCTTGGTGAGATCGCGGCCCTTGGTGCGTGGATTTTGCAAGATTGTTTGTCGGAGCCGCCCCGCTTGTCGGCTGTCACAGGGGCAGGCTCTCGCCGAGCCGCAAGCCCTGCGGCTTGCTTGGGAGCCTCCTTGCCGGACTTCTCGACGGCAAGCACTTCTTTCTTGTTCTCGCTTGTTTTTCCGCCGCCGCCTCTTCTTTGTCGGGCGGCGTTGTCGCTTATCGCTTCCTCCTGCGCCGCCAATCCCCGGGAGTTCTCCTCTTCCGCTGCAGGCGCACTTATCAGCCAGAGCATAGAGCTCACGACATCCCGAATCTTGGTCATCGCCATCTCTTCACACATGCGGCGGTTACGCGACGCTCGTGGAACGCTTGATAACCGCGCAGGTGGACATCGGGATGTTGTGCCGCACACGGTCAAGCGCTGGATATACTTGGCGCAGGGATTCTCCTTCCTTCGGGCCAAAATGTGGAGATCGCTTCCTCGCTATGGGGTTTGTGGCCGCCAGTGAAGGCGCCAACAAACCGATGGCAAAGGTCTGCCCAAGAAGAAATGGAGTTTTCGCAAGTGCATAAGCCAAGAACGAACGCTCGCTTAAGCACGAAGCGAAAGTAGTTCGCCAGATCTTCGCCACGCCCGCAGCCTGCACCGCGATGGTGTAGACACCGAGGAATTCCGAGGGTGCGCTTTGCCGCCGCATTTCTCCGCACGCCAGCTTGAAATTCTTCATGCGCTATCGACGCGCTGCAGCTCGCGGGTGAACGCAGGGCAGCTCGCCGCAGCACGGCAAGTCGCCGTTCACCGGGCGCGCGCTGCCGACAGCTGCTCCAGCTCTCTGGTCTGATTGTCGCTGAAGCTTCGGCGGCGCCATTGTCGCCCGAAGCGCTTTTTGTCGCCGGTCGCCGAGGACCTCGCGTGATCTCGACGAGCCCGCTGGATCCGGCGATGCGCGCGGAGCTGCTGCCGGCGCTTCGCCCGCTGGGCGGGCGCTTCTGCTTCAAGGCGAGGAGTGCACGGTGGTTGCACCCCCGGCGTCTTGTCGCTGCGCCTTCGTTTTCCCAGTTTGCCGCGCCGCGAGGTCGCCGGCTGCGTGAAGAGTCATTGTTGGCGGCGATCAGGCTCGATGGTAGCCTCCGCCGCCTTATCCGCCGCCGAGGGAAGTCAAGGAGCAGCTTGCGCTTTGCGAGCGCTCGCGGAGTGGAGGGGAGCGGGGCGAAGCGGCGCGAGGAGCGGATATGCTCGACTTAATAGCGCAGAAGGAGCAGGTCTCTGCCTCGCGCCGCTTGCTTGTGTCCGGACGGTGGTCCGGAGCATCCCGCGAGCCTCCGTAGTCTCTGCCTCAAAGAAAGCGGATACCACCTCCCGTGGTACGGCGCTGCTGGGTTGTCGTGCTCGAGATGGACGCGACGCGTCCACGAGACCGAGGCGCGGTCATCCGCCTTGTCTTGATCGTGGCGCCAGCGAGTGTCCTCGCCGGCGACCACCCTTCCGACGGCGTTTTCTCCGCCCACCGCGGCCCGGTGGCGGTGGATGAGACGCAGCTGGTTCGCAACCCCGGCCTTCTTCTTCGGGCCATGGCGCGATTGTTGATGAAGGTTGATGAAACCGAGAGGTTGATGAAGAACGCGCCTGCGGAACGCCGGATCAGGTCCGCACAACTCGACACCTCCTACCGGGCGCGCCAAAGATGCCGGGGAGACCGACGATCATGACACCTATGGGGCCGGAGCCCTTGTCTCAGGCGGTACGAGGGCGGAGGGAGCATGAGAGCAGATCGAAGAAGCACGCTGGGCGGTTTTACCTGGTTTGGCCACAAGCGACGCCAGAAACCCTACCCTGCCTTTGGTTTGTATTGAGCTCTGGAGCTTGAAGAGCTACAGAGCAGCTACACCGAGCGAGAGTTGCAAAGGTTTCAACCGAACGGACCCCAACCCCTCCACGCTGTGCATGGGCCTCCTTTTATAGTGCAAGGGTCACCGACAGTGTCAACGAGGAGAAAGGGGTAAAATGTAAAAGAGGTGGTAGTTGGAACAAGCGGAACAAAGAAGCTACAAAGGCGTGAACAAAGGGTCGCCACCTACTTTGACAAGGGGGACAAGCGAGATGACGTTCGCCGCCGTCGATCCCAAAAGCTCCCCGCCTTGTGTTCTCCGCTCGCCACGGGCGATGGATCCACCACCGCGGAAGTGCCACCGTGTCCCCTGTGCTGCACAGCCACCTCCACGCTGCCCCTCGAAAGGCCCTGTATGACGCTGGGCCGATGAGCTGGAGCGCGGGCACACAGCAAATCTCTCCCGCAAGCACCTTGCCGGGTCTCGACTTTGCCGCCCGGAGCTTGCTGGCTCAGAACTTGTCGCCTCGGATTTCCTCGCCGACGCATATAGCGCCGAGGCGGTTCTATGATGTAATCTTCTAGTCTTCCGGCGAGCTCCTTTGCCGTGGCCTTGCGTGAGTGATGTAACCTTGAGCTCGAACGGCCTTCCGCAAACTCCGCTTGTCGGGTCTCGATCTTCTATCTTGTATACTTTGTCTTTGAATGATTTGACATGGAGCAGAAGGTCCTCATGCGAGCACGTGGTAAACCCCGCCGCTGAAGTCAGAATCACCTGCGGCAAGTTGGGGTACCGAGGTACCCCTACCTTAGTACAATCGACAACAACCATGGGCTAATATTTACCGTAGTGGCACCGCCCACGGGTCAGAGAAACAAGGCCTCTACGTCAGATAAACAAGGGCCTTCTACGGGTCAGAGAAATAGTGGGCCTCTACGGGTCAGATTATTAATGGGCCTTATACGGTCAGATGATCGACACAAACATGGGCCAAACAGACCGCATTCGGCGTAAACGGCTAGAGTTGGAATCGTCCGCTCATGGGCCGACCATAACGGGCCATCGCAATAGGCCGATTTGATGACACTATGAAAACGCCCAACGATTAACGGACCACAAACGGGTCGACCGAACCACGGGCTGAGTTTGGCCCACAAGCGTAAAATGACAAGAATGGGCCGTAAGTAAACGAATCGCGTAAATGAGCCCAAGAATAAATGGGCCCGAGAAGGCGATAACATATCGAAACGCCCAACGGAATAACGGGCCGTTAATGGGTATAAAGTGATACACTATTCTATACGGGCCGCCACCACGGGTCGTTAATGGGTGTAAAGTGATATATCGTTTCATTACGGGCCGCTTTCACCACGGGCCGTTATTAGGCCAAGAGTTACATAGGGCCTCATATGGGCCGAAAACGCCATGGGCCATACATGGGCCGGCGAAAATCGGCCGAATCATATTGATGGCCCAGATGACGCCACCGGCCTAATTCAAATAGGGCGAACGGCCTTGGGTTAGCAGTGTTGTAAATGGGCTATATGTGAACAAAGCCGCTAACAAGTTTATGGGCCGCCTACCACCTGACCAAGTCAAACGGGCCGGCCTTTTCACAAGAATGGGCCTCATAGTCGCCACGGTCGACGTATCATAGGCGCCTTCGTCCAATGAGTGGATGACATCTGCCCCAATGATGAGCCGACATCGTGTTTCCTCCACCAATGATGATTTTACACATGGAAAATGCCCATTGGTTGGGGCTGTTAACGGTTTATCGGATCCAAAACCCGACCCGATAGCTTAACGGCGCTCCATTACGGTGGATGCCACGGTCGGTCACCCTTGACGAAAAGCACTTCTGGACGCGCGATTTATCGTCATGGAAGTGGACACTTCCGTGATGATAATTTTCGTAATGTCATGGAACACTTCTTTACGACAAAGACAGTATGATTGTCTTGATTCGTTATAAATTTGTCATGGATGTACATGCATGACAAAAACGCGACCCATCGTGACAAACACGATAATCATGGAAGTGTATTTTTTGTAGTGTGATCCCATTAATATGCCTTTGTCTACTTTGATTGAGAATAATAATGAATCTATGGATGTGAATTTTTTGGTAGGAATAGTTTTGGAAACAATGCTTATAGAGGAAACTTTAATGCTAGATCTGCTCCTAGTAATTCCTCTAATAATTATGGAAATTCCTACAATAATTTATGGAAATTTTAATAAGATGCCCTCTGATTTTGAGAATAGTGTGAAAGAATTTATGATTTCTCAAAAGAATTTTAATGCTTTCCTTCAAGAAAAATTGCTCAAAGTTGATGATTTGGCTAGGAACGTTGATAGACTTTCGCCTGATGTTGATTCTCTTAAACTTAGATCTTCTTCCCTAAGTATGATATCAATGAGTCTCTCAAAGCAATGAGAATTTCCATTGATGAGTGCAAGGAAAGAACCGCTAGATTGCGCGTTAAGAAAGATTGCTTTATAAAGGCGTGTTCTTCTAGTTTTAATGAAAATAATGATGAAGATCTTAAAGTTATTGATGCGTCTCCTATTAGATCTTTGTTTTGCAATATGAATCTTGATAATAATGGGACTGAAGATGATTCAACTTTACCTAGAAGGCCCCCAAGAATTCATAGTTTTAGATCTTGATGCTAAATTTGGTAAAAGTGGGATTAGAGAGGTCATCACTTTAAATAGTATTGAACCCACTATCTCGATTTCAAGGAATTTTATGATAATTGTTCTTTAGAAGGCTGTATTTCCTTGTTGCAATCTGTTGTTAATTCTCCTCATGCTTATAGTAAAATAAAGCTTTTACCAAATGCCTTGATGCAATCTTATGATGAAAACTTAATTTGGAAGTTTCTATACCTAGAAAACTTAATGATGAGTGGGAACCTACTATAAAGATTAGAATTAAAGATCATGAGTATTTTGATTTGTGTGATTTGGGTGCTAGTGTTTCCACGATTCCAAAAACTTTATGTGATATTCTAGGTTTCCGTGATCTTGATGATTGCTCTTAAATTTGCACCTTGCGGATTCCACCATTAAAAAGCCAATGGGAAGGATCAATAATGTTCTCATTGTTGCAAATAGAAATTTGGTGCCCGATATTTTATCGTTTTGACATCGATTGCAATCTTTCTTGCCCTATTATTCTTGGTAGACCTTTCCTTAGAACGATTGGCGCGATTATTGATATGAAGGAAGGAATATTAGATTCCAATTTCCATTAAAGAAAGGCGTGGAGCACTTTCCAAGAAAGAAAGTCAAATGACCTTATGAATCTATCATGCGAGCTATTTTGAATTTAGTGCCAAAGATGGCACTATTTAGATCTATCTTTCCTTTTATGCCTAGCTAGGGCGTTAAACGATAGCGCTAGTTGGGAGGCAACCAAATTTTCTTTATGTTTTTGTTTTGTTCCTGTTTAGTAATAAATCTTGCATCTACCTTCTGTTTATCTGTGTTTTTATCTTTTAATTAGTGTTTGTGCCAAGTAGAACCTATAGGATAACCTATGATGATAGTTGATTTGATTCTGCTGAAAACAGAAACTTTGTGCGCATTTAATTTAGTTTTGTTAAATCACAAAATGTGATTTTGCGTTTATTCTTTTTATGCTGATCAATAGACAAATTTTCCAGGACTTCCTATTTTGGTAGGATTTTAAAGTTCCGAAGTTTGCGTTAGTTACAGATTGCTACAGACTGTTCTGTTTTTGACAGATTCTGTTTTTTGTGTGTTGTTTGCTTATTTTGATGCATCTATGGCTAGTAAAATAGTTCATAAACCATGGAGAAGTTGGAATACAGTAGGTTTAACACCAAAATAAATATAGAATGAGTTCATTACAGTACATTATGTGGTGGTTTTGTTTTCTTTCACTAACGGAGCTTATAAGATTTCCTGTTGAGTTTTGTGTTGTGAAGTTTTCAAGTTTTGGGTAAAGCTTTTATGGACTATGGAATAAGGAGTGGCAAGATCCTAAGATTGGGGATGCCCATGGTACCCCAAGATATTCAATGATAGCCAAAAGCCTAATCTTGGGGACGCCCCGGGAAGGCATCCCCTCTTTCGCCTTCGCTCATTGGTAACTTTACTTGAGCTATATTTTTATTCGCCACATGATATGTGTTTTGCTTGGAGCGCCGTGTATTATATTAGTCTTTGCTTTTTAGTTTACCACAATCATCCTTGCTGTACACACCTTTTGGGAGAAGCATACTTGTTTAGAATTTGCTAGAATACTCTATGTGCTTCACTTATATCTTTTGAGCTTGATAGTTTTTGCTCTAGTACTTCACTTATATCTTTTAGAGCACGGCGGTGGCTTAATTTTGAAGAAATTGCTAGTCTCTCATGCTTCACTTATATCTTTTGAGAGTCTTTAGAAAAGCATGGTATTTTCTATGGTTACAAATTTGGTCCCGAATGATGAGCATCGGTTGGGTATAATAAAACTATCATAGAAAGTGAATTGGATGCTATGATCAATTTGATGCTTAATAATTGTTTTGAGATATGGAGGTAGTGATATTAAAGTCATGCTAGTTGAGGTCATTATGAAAAATTCTTGTGTTGAAGTTTGTGATTCCTGTGGCATGCACGTATGGTGAACCGCTTTGTGATGAAGTTGGAGCACAATTTTATTTATTGATTGTCTTCTTATGAGTGGCGGTCGGGGACGAGCGATGGTCTTTACCTACCAATCTATCCCCCTAGGAGCATGCGCGTAATATTTTGTTTTTTATGACTTGTAGATTTTTTTCAATAAGTACATGAGTTCTTTTGACTAATGTTGAGTCCATGGATTATACGCACTTTCACCCTTCCACCATTGCTAGCCTCTCTTGTGGAGCGCAACTTTTGCCGGTACCATACACCCACCATATACCTTCCTCAAAACAGCCACCATACCTACCTATTATGGCATTTCCATAGCCATTCCGAGATATATTGCCATGCAACTTTCCACTGTTCCGTTCATATGACACGCATTACTTTTGTCATATTGCTCTTTGCATGATCATGTAGTTGACATCGTATTTGTGGCAAGGCCACCTTCATAATTTTTAGACATGTCACTCTTGATTCATAGCATATCCCGATACACCGCCGGAGGCATTCATATAGAGTCATATCTTGTTCTAGCTTTGAGTTGTAATCCTTGAGTTGTAAATCCATAAAAGTGTGATGATCTTCATTATTAGAGCATTGTCCTAGTGAGGAAAGGATGATGAAGACTATGATTCCCCCACAAGTCGGGATGAGACTTCAGACTTTGCAAAAAGAAAAAAAAAGAAAAAAAAAGAAAAGGCCAAAAAGAAAAAAAGAAAGGCCAGAGAGAAAAAGAAAAAAAAAAGAAAAAAAAGAGAAAAGAAAAATAAAATGACATAAAAAGAGAGAAGGGACAATGCTACTATCTCTTTTTCCACACTTGTGCTTCAAAGTAGCACCATGATCTTCATGATAGAGAGTCTCCTAAGTTGTCACTTTCATATACTAGTGGGAAATTTTTCATTATAGAACTTGGCTTGTATATTCCAATGATGTGCTTCCTCAAAATGCCCTAGGTCTTCGTGAGCAAGTGAGTTGGATGCACACCCACTTAGTTTCTTTTGGTGAGCTTTCATATATTTATAGCTCTAGTGCATCCGTTGCATGGCAATCCCTACTCGCTCACATTGATATCTATTAATGGGCATCTCCATAGCCCATTGATATGCCTAGTTGATGTGAGACTATCTTCTCCTTTTTGTCTTCTCCACAACCACCATGCTATTCCACATATAGTGCTATGTCCATGGCTCACGCCATGTATTGCGTGAAAGTTGAAAAAGTTTGAGATTATTAAAGTATGAAACAATTACTTGGCTTGTCATCGGGTTGTGCATGATTAAATACTTTATGTGATGAAGATAGAGTAACAGCCAGGCTATATGATTTTGTAGGGATAACTTTCTTTGGCCATGTTATTTTGAGAAGACATGATTACTTTGATTAGTATGCTTGAAGTATCACTATTTCTTTTATCGATATGAACTTTTATTTTCAATCATTTGGATCTGAACATTCATGCCCCAATAAAGAAAATTACATTGTGAATTATGCTAGGTAGCATTCCACATCAAAAAATCTGTTTTTATCAATTACCTACTCGAGGACGAGCAGGAATTAAGCTTGGGGATGCTTGATACGTCTTCAACATATCTATAATTTTTGATTGGTCCATGCTATTATATTACCCCTTTTGGATGTTTATGGGCTTTATTTTACACATTTATATCATTTTTGGGACTAACCTACTAACCGGAGGCCCACCAGATGGGTTTTTGCCTATTTCAAGATTTCAAGAAAAGGAATATCAAACGGAGTCCAAACGGAATGAAACCTTCGGGAGCGTGATTTTGGAATGAACGTGATCTAGAGAACTTGGAGTGAAGTCAAGAAGCAGCCGAGGCGGCCACAAGAGGGTAGGGCGCCTCCACAGTATGCGCGCTTTGTCTTGTGGGCCCTTTGGTGGCCACCGACGCACTTCTTCCTCCTATATAAGCTTCACGCACTCAAAACATCCAGGAGCCAATGAAACACAATTTCCACCGTCAGAACCTTCTCAGATGCGCGAGATCCCATCTTGGAGCCTTTTCAGGCCTCACGGAGGGGAAATCGACCATGGAGGGCTTATACATCAACACCATAGCCCCTCCGATGAGTTGTGAGAAGTTTACCGCAGACCTACAGGTCCATAGTTGTTAGCTAGATGGCTTCTCTCTCTTTTGGATCTCAATATAATGTTCTCCTCTCTTGTGGAGATCTATTCGATGTAAACTCTTTTTATGTGTGTTTGTCGAGATCCTGATGAATTGTGAGTTTATGATCAAGTTTATCTATGAGAAAATTTTGAATCTCCTCTGAATTTTTTATGTATGATTAAGTTATCTTTGCAAGTCTCTTTGAATTATCAGTTTGGTTTGGCCTACTAGATTGATCTTTCTTGTCATTGGTGTCAAATCGCGGATCTCGGGTAGGGGTCCCGAACTGTGTGTCTAGGGCGGATGGTAACAGAGACATGGGACACGATGTTTTTACCCAAGTTCGGCCCTCTCGATGGAGGTAAAACCTACTCCTCGCTTGATTGATATTGATGATATGGGTAGTACAAGAGTAGATCTACCACGAGATCGAGAGGCTAAACCCTATAAGCTAGCCTATGGTATGATTGTTGTTCGTCTACTTGACTAAACCCTCCGGCTTATATAGGCACCAAAGAGGGTTAGGGTTACACAGAGTCGGTTACAATGGTAGGAGATCTAAATATCCAGACGCCAAGCTTGCCTTCCACGCAAAGGAAAGTCCCATCCGACACGGACGAAGTCTTCAATCTTGTATCTTCATAGTCCAGAGTCCGCCAAAGGCTATAGTACGGACATCCGGACACCCCTAATCCAGACTCCTCAAGAGTCTCCTCTAACCAGGCTTCAATGATGACGAGTCCGACGCAAGATATTGTCTTTGGCATTGCAAGGCGGTTCCTCCTCCTAATACTTATAGAAGATTTTGAACACAAGGATAGTGTCCGCTTTGCAAAATAAGTTCCACATACCACCGAGAGAAAATAATATTTACACAAATTCAATCATTGACATATTTCGTGGCGTGACATCACACCACGGCCAAGCCTTTATTCAATCGTTTTATCGCCCCACCTCAAAGACGCTTAGCGAGGTGGTTTCTTGGCACGCCTTGTCAAAGCAGTAGATCGTCCCCTTATTCTCGGATTCTCATTAATACGGGCGGTAACCCACCGTGTCTGCTGGCATGTCTTCTATCGAAGGTGAGTCCCGAACGGTCACGGTAAGGCTCTTGGTATTCAACCTCTTTATAAAGAGACCAAGGCTCCACTCCTTTCTTTCAATCTCAATCGAATCCGCCTCGCCGAGTTCCAACACCCAAAGCTCCAGATTCAGCGCCTGACCTTCGATGATGTCCGGCCCCACCAGCAAGGCCGGTGGATGCCCTCCTCCGCTACGGAAGAAGACGTATAGGCTAGAGATGCCGTGTACCTAACCGGCAAAATTTCGCATAGGCTGCCTGCCCAAGGGCAGGTTTTTCCCACTCCCAAGCCTGGTGAAAGCGTAGTGTTCGTGTCTCACTTTCTTCGGGGGCCAGGCTTCCCGACGGACCCCTTCGTGAGGGGGCTCATGTTTTACTATGGGTTTGAATTTCATGACTTGATCCGAGTCCATCCTCCACATCTCATCATTCATTGTCGATGCGGCCTTTCCTCCGCATTACCCGTCACTTGGATTGTGGCTCAAGACCTTCAAAGTGGAGCCAAGATGATCAAGGGCAGCAGTAAAGTGCGGAGGGGCTGTTATAAGCAAGAATGCTGATGCTCCATGGCCCGAGGGCTCTTTTCAAGAGGAGCTCAGCCTATGGCAACAACAAAGGGTTTTATATCACAGCCCTGTGGGCACCAAATGGGTGGCGCCACCTGCCTTTCGCTGGTCCTCCACTGCACCAAGGCCATGGGTCAATAAAGGACTTGACTGGGTCGCCCAAGGACGTGCCCTTGCCGCAGGCCGCATTCAAGATCTCCTAGAGATAGAGATAACTCGGTCGTAGTAGCGCAGGTCATGCTGATTCGTCGATCCCGCCTCGCAAACGCCGCCCCTCCGCCTGTGGGAATTTAACCCGGAGGGACCACGAGCTCTCCAACATTTCATGGGCGCGACGCCCGGGGAGATGTACAAGCTTTTCTTCGGATCACAAGCGATGTGTCCGGACTTGACCGAGGACGCAGGTCTAAGCTGCAATCGCCCGGATACTCAAGTAAGTAGCCCTGTACCCGGACAAGCTATCTCATATTTATCATGAATTTGCCCTCAAAAGAGTTGTCCCTTGAACAGGAGTGGATAGCGAAAGCAAAGCTAATCAGTGTCCGCCCTCCCCGAGACCACGCCGATCCCAGATAACCAGATGCTGGAGGTTGCGCCGGAAGAAGGTGAAGGGGGAACAAGGAAGCTACCGCCTCTGAAGGAGGTTGTCAGAAAGGAGGGATCAAGAATCCTCCATCCAGGGGGAGAAGAGTACCGCTCAAGACCCGGAGACCATGGTCTCAAAGCGGGGAAGAAATCTTCGCCGAGGGTCCTCGCCGAGGATGCCTCGCCGATTGTGCCCCTAAGGATCAGCCTCCACCGAACCGTAAGTAAAAAGGGGAGTAAAGGATATCCCTACCCTATTTCGATGAAGATAACCGAAATTTTACCTTGTAGTTCGGATCTCAGCCCTTTCAGCAGAGCTCATCTTCGGGGATCTTCGTCCGAGATGATAGAGAGCGAAACGCCTCCCCCGCCGCATCGTTTTGTAAGGCGCGACCCCCGAGGTGTCGCTGCCAAGGGTTTTCCAAGTCCGCGGGCCTCAAGGTAGTCAGATGTCCCTCAAAGCCTTCCGCGTCCGCCTTCGAAAAAGGCCATCGGACGAGTCCGCACCACATGGTGTACGGTCAAGGAGATGAAGGATCTGCCGAGCGAAGCGTTTATCTCGTAAGATCACCGTGCGCTAATGGGTACGGTGATTGAAAGGATTTCACCCACCGAGAGCGGATTGCATGAATCCGCCGGAAGTTTATCGGCAGGTTTTGAGGTATGCAAAATGATGTACCTTTCCGATAGTTCCGCATAAAAAATGCGCCTGTGTAGATAGTAGCCCCGAGGCTCGTGTGTTGTCAAAAGTGACAGCGCCGAGGATCATAATCCTGTGTATAATATGTCGCCTTCCTATGTAGGTGGCGGGGTCCGGTGGCCGGACTAATGAATTTGCCGAACTAAAGCGGCAACTTGACGTGGCGGATGCCGACATCGCTTATCAATAAGCGACTTGACGAGTCGCAGGTATGCAATTTCTCCGCGTCACCGGTAAGGGAGCTTGATGACCATGCCTTACAACGTATGCTTGATGCGATGGTGCCGCCCATGGAGAACCTTCGGGGAGCTTGCCCGAGCTAACGAAAGCAGGCCAGAAGAGTGATGCGGCTGCCTTTAAAGGCGTCAAGAGCTAAAAGTCAACAGGCTGCTCACCGTCAAGTTAAGAAGGAAGTGGCCGAGATGGCCGTGAAGTTGAAGAATGCTGCCGACCGCTGCAAGCTTCGAAAAGAAGATCTAGCGTACAAGAGGACTCAAGAAGGCCACTACCGCTATGAGAGCTATGAAGGAGGAGCTATGTCGCCGAGATATCGCGGCCGGAGAGCCCTTTTCGCCATGGAGGAAATTCATGGATCCTAAATATGCTCGCTTGGACCGATCAGGAGTACGGAGGATGCTTATCTCGACTTGGCGGCAAGTGCCGCGGATGCGTCAACACTTCCGAGATCAAACGGATCACTTAAATGGAAAAGGTTTTTGGTCGCAGTTCCATAATCCAGTAGCGCCCACTTCCATTAACCGATCGCTGGGTCGAATGGGCAGAGCTAAATAGGTTATCCGTGACTTGCCATGAAGGATGTCGTGAGTCTTTAGGGTCAAGAGGCTCAAGCCAACAGTTATTTTGGCTTGGTGCAGCAGCCTTGCGCGGTGCCGCATATCAATGCAATGAGGAGGTCGGCATGCATAGAGGGTGCGCTGGATGGCTCTTGCCCGTGTCAAGACATATCAAGGAGATGAAGGCCACCGATGTTGCATCCCAAGATTCAGACGGAAGCCTAGTTCCCGCCGAGCACTATTTTCGTGAAGTTCTACAGTATGCCGCTTAATAGAGACGTAGTGCTCAAGGATATTATGTTCAATAACATGTATTATTGTGAAACAATGTTTCATGAAATATAAAACCTTTTATACTTGTGCCTTCAAGAATTAAAATACCTCCGTGCGGCCGCTGATGTATATGTGTATATAACCCGAAGATGGCAGTCTTCGCTTTCAGCCCCCACGCATATAATGCGGGGTGTTTGCAAAAGGCGCGTTTTCACACTTGATCCAACGTCTTGGTCCTATAAAGGAGGTGGTAGCGCAGCAAACTAGGCAACCGGACTATAATGCTTTATCACTTTCACTTAGCCATAGGAGTTTGACAGTGGGGCTACTATATAGGCCCTAGGGGCACCGCCACCCGAATTGGGCGCCAGATGTGCTCGACCGAAACGCTCTTCGTCAATGCGGAGGAATCCTATAGATTCCAGCGGGTCATCGAGTGGTTGACCAGTCTCACGCTATATCATGACAGTCGGTTTTCGGCTTTCTCTACTGAGTTGCTCGCCTGGCCGAACCGGGGCACAATCGCAGTAGTTCTCCTGGTGCCGTGTTAGCCGATAGAGCGGAACGTAAGGCAGCAAAACACAGGAGCCGGGCAAACCCAACATTTGACCAAAGACATGATTCGGAGTTGGTGCATATAAGGCCTAACTCAAGACGCCGAACACTCCCAAAGGTATTCGGTCTTTATGAAAAACGGGCTGAACAACGCTGAGGGAGTCCTGGACTAGGGGGTGTCTGGACAGCCGGACTATCATCGTCCGCCGGACTCCAAGACTACGAAGACGCAAGATTGAAGACTCCGTCCTGTGTCCGGATGGAACTTTCCTTGGCGGAAGGCAAGCTTGGCGATACAGATATGTAGATCTCCTACCATTGTAACCGACTCTGTGTAACCCTAGCCCTCTCCGGTGTCTATATAAACCGGAGGGCTTTAGTCCGTAGGACATAACCTCCATTAAAAGAATCATACCATAGGCTAGCTTCTAGGGTTTAGCCTCCTTGATCTCGCAGTAGATCCACTCTTGTACTACCCATATCATCAATATTAATCAAGCAGGACGTAGGGTTTTACCTCCATCAAGAGGGCCCGATCCCGGTAAAACATCGTGTCCTTGTCTCCTCGTTACCATCCGCCTAGACGCAGCTTCGGGACCCCTACCCGAGATCCGCCGGTTTTGACAATCGACATTGGTGCTTTCATTGAGAGTTCTCCGTTGCCGCCGATAGGAAGGATGCCTCCACCCGCCTTCAAGAACGGCATTTTCGCCAAAGGGCCTTGGCCGCCGCCAAACTATCCGCTAGGTGGTTTTCATGACCGCCTGTCCGTCACCGCTTGACAATGACTTCAAGTCGCAAAAGCAATTCGCACACTCTGAATTTGCCGAGCAGCTGATCCAATAGAGCTCGCCCGTCAACGAGCTCTTGGATCGTGATCGCCGCGGCCGAGTCACTACAGACTACAATCGAATGGGCTTAAACCGATCCGAGAGAGATTAACTTCCCTGTGTCACCTCCACGCCGCAGTTGGTAGAGGAACAATGTGGCGACTCTTCTCCTACATTGCAAACTAGTCATGTCCGGTCTCCCTAACCTCCATGCCGGATTTCCACGAGGAACGGACTTTGATCGAACATTGAACTTAAAATCAGCATCGCCCCGGACTCGCTGGACAACGCCCGCAATCCAAGCTTCACACCGGAAACTTCCGCCCTTGAGCCTCGAGATGGGCAGGGTTCCTGGACTTAACTCCACCCACCCGCCTGCATATATGCGATCTATCTCTAATCCGCAAGAGCCCACCAAACAAGACATCACTATCGGGCCAGATTCTCCTCGGTTATGGACAGGATAAAGGACTGCCGAGAGGAAAACGTAATCTCAATTTTTGCAATAATTGCACGGACGAGGGAATCTTGAACGCCACCACCAAGGTAAAATTACACGCTTCGCCAACTCAAGGCCCATAGTACGAAAGTACTTGTCACATCCCTAGTCTGGTATGCACTAGGCTAGCCTTTATGTGAGCATCATGTTTAAATTCAAATGGAATTGAATTGTGGAATTTTTCAAAAGCCTCAGAAGACCTCTAAAAATAACCAACATTTAAGTCTCATCAAATGAGTCCAAGAAAAATGTTCCTGTTAATCTCTGGAAATATTGGCAAGGGATAAAATTCAAACCAATATTTCTAGAATCTCAGAGACAATTATTTTGGGCCTTTGAATTAATCTAATAAATATTTGAATTGGATCTATATTTGTTATATAATAAATATATGTTCAATAATTCTGGAAATTGTTGTGTAGCTTTGGATAAGTCCATTTAGTTCACACAATTATTTTCATGAATTTTGGAAATGGTTTGGTCTTTGAACTAAATCAAAACATAATAGCAAAAATAGAAAAACAGAACAAATTAAATAAACAGAGAGAGAGTCACCTGGGCCACTTACTCGGGCGCTGCCACCGACGGCCCAGCCCACTCGGCCGGAGCGGTTGTCTTCAACCTTGCCAAGAGGCGAGGTGTGTCGACGCCTACCGAGGCCTCCACCTCTCTTCGCCGCTCGGATGCCTCGACGGCGCCACGATTCCCCTGCCCCCTCCGCTCTCTCTCGCCCATCCTCCTCTCCTCGCTTCTCCTCGCGACGGCCGACGCGCCATGGAAGCGCCACTGAACCACCATGCTCCCGACTTCTCTCGCCTTCCTGCTAGGCGGATGTTCGCCATCGCCGCCACGCCTCGGACGACCTGCAGAACGCCGGATGCACCGCACTACCACCATGGCGCTGTTTTCAACCTTCGCCGCCGAGATCGCTGACGACCGCACGCCGCCACCAACCCTTCCCGAGCTATCCGACACCGCTAAACGACGCTACCAGGAGCCCCACCGCTTTTCCCTCGCTTTCCTCGCCTGCTCGTCCCTCGGTCAGATTTCTACATCAGACCTGAGCTCCCCGCTGCCATCCATGTCGCCGAGCCCAGAGCTCAATTCACCCGGCCGAGCACGCCTCATGAGCTCAAGAGCCCCTGTAAAGCGTAATGCCACCACCCAGCCTCCCGCTGCACCCTAGCCTCGCCCCGCCGAGCCTGTGGTTCGGCCCGCTAAGCTCCTCACCGACGGCGTTATTAGCCACTCTGCGACCAACAAATTTCACGTAGTTGATGCGGCGACCTTCACCACCAGATGCAACTACACGCAAAACCGAGCCCCATAGCGGGTTTCCGGCGAACTTCCGCCGCTGATCTGGTCATCGCCGGCCTAAGTCCGACGATAATGACATGGCAACGTTATTAGCGGCTAACCCCTAATTAGCAGCCTAGCAGACACTGACAGCCAGGCCCCACCGTCTAAATAAACATGGTTTAGTTTTTGTTTAGATTAAACTAACCCCGCTGGTCCCACGTGTCGGCTTTGACCGCCACATCACCGCTGACTGCACCCCACCCGCCAAAGGACACTAAACAACACTTGGTCACCGACTGGGACCCCACTTGTCGTTTGACCCGGGCAGCTCTGACCTCTGCTGATGTCACACTAACGTCATGTCGACGTTAGAATGCTTTTTCCTCGATTTATTCTTATCCGTAAAATAGTATAAACTTCTAAAAATCATATAAATTCAACCGTAACTCCAAATGAAATAAATTATATATGAAAAATGATCAGAAAAATCCAATCTATCCATCTGTACCATTTTCATGCATGTTAGAACAACTTATAGCTGCTGTTTAGCACAAGTCTTATAAATGGCATTTAAACCTTCACATATGGAGTTTGAATTTGAATCTTGGATTCAAACCAACTCCATTTAACCTGCTGCTAGTTGCATTAGCTCAAACCACATCATTTTACCATGTCATGATCATGCATCATATTGTGCATTGCATTGATTGTGTTTCTTCTCTATTGCCGGTATTTGTCCCCTCTCGATAGACGTGGTTTCGACGATGAGATCGATGACACTGATGAAGAGCTATATTATCTTCAGAAGTGCTGTGCAAGCAAAACCCCTTGTTCATTCCGATACAATCCCACTCTCTCGCCTCGCTTCTCTTTTTACCGCATTAGGACAACAACGATTCAATCACATTTGTCATGTAGTTGAACCCTTTATCCTTTGCATGACCTGTCATTCCACAAGAAATAGATGAAACCCACTAGCATGAGTAGGAGTTGTTTGAGCCCCGATGTGCCTACTCATACATGCTTGTTTGTCATGCCTACTATTGCTTAGAGTTGAGTCAGTCCGATTCATCGGGGTGAATCAGAGGTGTGTGAACATGTCCTATCATGGTGAGCTAAGTGTGTGAACACGATTTGGTAAAGGTATCGGTGAGAGGCCATGTAGGAGTACATGGTGGGTTGTCTCATTGAAGCCGCCCTCAGAACTGAGTTCTGTGTTTGTGATCCATGATTCAGCTACTACCATGCATTGGGCCCCAAATATGACCCCGCCGACTTCTTATTCACCCTAGTCCTCTCGTCTGTGAGTTGCAAGTAGTTTCGTGTTTGTAGTATGTCGAGGCCGTGCGCACCGATCAAGGGGTGGGCTGTGATGCGGTAGGCACATGGCACGTGTACCGGCGCCTGCTTGGTGTCTCGGGAACCCTACTCACATCGCTTGGGGCTGTGAGCAAAACTCGGCCGGATCACCTCATGGATGGAACCCGAATAGGCGATAAACCCGACTAGGGACTTGAGTGTTTAGGTAGGTCGGGTCTACACCCACGCTTTTCGCTGAAGTCCGCCGAGCACATGTCGTGTGCGACGCTAAGTGGTGGAAACATGTATGAAGAAGTACACCGCAGGTTAATATCATCTATTCAATAGCCGTGTCCGCGTAAAGGACTTCGGGTTGCCTATAACAGTTCATAGACAAGTGAAAGTGGATACTCTAAAATGCGCAAGATAAGCGTGAGTGCTATGGATGGCGTTCTCGAGGGAGACGGAGCGGATCCATAGTGGTGTATTGATATGGTGAATATGTGGACTCGTAGCGCCACCTCAAAAGAGTTACTTGCGAGTAGTTCAGATAGCCACCGAGTCAAAGCTGGCTTGCTGCAGCTTAAACCCCACCATCCCTTTGTTGACAATGATGCATATGTAGTTAGTTCTGATGTAAGTCTTGCCGGGTACATTTGTACTCACGCTTGCCTATTTTATGTTTTTGCAGAGAGACTTCAGTCTCATTAGTAGTTGCACGTGGACTTCGACGCTTAGCTTGATACCTCACCACGATCTTGTGCCCTCGGCAGATCTCGTAGATAGTCGCTTCTTAGCCTTTTTCATTTATAGATGTCTCAGACTCGACATGATAGCTTCCGCTTGTGCTTTGATTTGTATGTTCGCATGTTGGGTCATGGGACCCTGTTTGTAATATCTTGCTCCTGAGCCTAATGAATACATACTTGAGTCGAGAGTCATGTTGTGATGCCATGTTGTATTTGCACATATCGAGCATATTGTGTGTATGTTATTGAAATGCTTGGTATGTGGGATCCGACTATCTAGTTGTTTATCCTTAGTAGCCTCTCTCACCGAAATGTCTCCTAGTGTCTCCACCGAGCCATGGTAGCTTGCTACCGCTCCGAACACTTAGGCTGGCCGGCATGTGTCCTTCTTCGCTCATGTGTCCGTCCTTCGGGAAATGTCACGCTGTGAATACCGAGTCCTCGTTAGCCCGCCACAGCCCGCCATCGGAGTCCTGCTAGCCCAAAGGCTACAGCCCGATTCACTCACCGATGACCGACACGCTCGATGCTGGGTCATGGATGCTCGTCTCGTAAGTCTGTGCCACTTTGGGTTTACGACTAGCCATGTCAGCCCGGCCCTTATCATATGGATGCTAGCGACACTATCATATACGCAGCCAAAAGGCTTAAACGGTCCCGGCAAAGGTAAGGCGACACTGTGGGAATACCGTGCGTGAGGCCGCAAAGTGATATGAGGTGTTACATGCTAGATCGATGTGGCATTGAGTCGGGTCCCGATACTTTGGTATCGAGCCTCGATCGCTCAGAGGATTACCAAGCCAAACTGGTCAAGTTGAGTCTAGAAATTCTTTAGTTATATGTAGGGAATTGATTGTGGGAAGGAACGTAAGGCTCTTTTTACTCCTTATACCTCATGGCCTTCTCGATCTCAACAACCTCTTCTTTTCTACGGGATTAAGAACTAGGCTTCTCTTTCTATCTATCAGATGACGTGTTACTAATCCATAGACTTAAAGGATTGATAGTTTCAAGCCTCAAATCAGTTTCTACTACTTTTAATATGTTCTCGCTGAACCGTAACCTTGATATTGTGATATTAAGTGGTTATGCCACCATTTTTTCAGATGTCTTAAATCATTTCGAGCATTTACGTACCGCTATGTCGTCCGAGTCATCCTGTGTTTCTAAATAGTCTCAAGCATTTGCAAAGTCCCTTCCTCCTGCTCGATGTCCCTTTGGGCCAGATTAACCACACCAATTGCTGAGATGAGGTATTCTATTGCCTCGACATATATGTTGGAGCTATTATTATGACCCTAGGTGTTTTAGGGAGTCACCTAGTAATTTAGCTATGTTATGTGTTCCCAGCAGATCATTCTAGCCAACATTCTCGAAAGCATCCCGTGATGCTATTTAGTTAGTAGTCATTCTATTCCTGGTTTTGAACCCGAGACTCACCCTACTTATCTCATGTTGATAGTCTTTGCTCGCCTTTAGGTTATTAGTAACCTTGCGATAGTCCTCGAGGTCCGTGGTATTTCCTTCTTCCAAATACTATGAACCGCTTATGGCGAAGTTCATCGCTGAACCGAAGGATCACAATCGTAGTATCGCTGAGGAGTTCTCCATTCATAATTGTGAATCTGCCAGTTCTACCCTTTCGCATGGGTTATCCGGAAGAAATGTTGAGCTACGCCGACATACTAATCTATGCATCCACAACTCGTAAAGTTATATGTTCCTTTGAGTTGTTCTCTTTAGTTGTGTCCTCGACCTCGCCTATCATTGATAGCCAAGAGTAAGCTTGCATTCGCTTATCGATGCCTATTACTCTTAGGGTCCGGCTGCCATTCTATCCGGAATGACTTGGAAAACAAACTCCAGTACCTCATCCATATCCAGGATTGGGTCAAAGTAGTTGTATCTCGCAGATCAACATGTCTACCCAACTCTTGTTCTGTTCTACCCTGGAGTATTACCATTCTTATATCAAGAATGTCATGGGAATTGCACGCCATCCTATGAACTCTTGACACAGTGATACCTCCCACTATCATTATTCATTTCTCGGTCCCCATGTTTTTGCAACTGGAATACCGACAAGTGAATCGTGATGTGTGAAATCAATACTCCTAGCAACTCCGTTGCTTGGTAGTAATGGAGAATATTCTCATTCCTAGCGTGTTGGTTATTGAATCATCATCCTAAGATTGATCGTGCTACCTAGTCCGTATTTCTGGTGCACTCTTCAATCAATCGTTAGGATTATTTAGTCCCTTGCATATTTGATCATATTGTCTTGCCCTGAAAAGCAAGATTACTCTTGAGTTTAGTAACATACCGGTGGTTCATGATTTTCCGTATATCTTCTCGGAAGTATTACCAGTTGTCACCGACCGCTATGTTGAGTTCATGATCAAGTTGGTTTTTATAAACCATCCCTTCTCCAAGAATCTGTGCTGGATACCCCGAGCTAGTTGGTTGTCGAACAACAACTTGGAGAGTTGGGAGATAAAAGTCACCGACTTAGTTCATGTTAAGGGATATCTTGTGTGTGTGTGAAGAAAGATGATATCTTCATCAATTGATCCTCGAGGCCAGTTGTTGGAGCTATTGTCTTGCCAAAACTTTGATTTGAGTGTGGGCTATTCTCAAATCAAATCGAACTAACGATGTTCAGAATGTTGTCTTACTCGTGGATTTTCCTCGAGCATACACCATTATGTCTTTTGGGTCTGACCAATACTATCACCTTGTTCACATAGTTATGGAATTCCATCTCCATGGGAATCTAGATGAATTGTTGTTGAGCCCATCGACAACATCCTTATCTTCTCCATGATTTTGTGGAACATTAAGTTAGTGTTGAAACTTTTGAAAGCAATTCTTCATGCTAGCTCATGAAGCATATGCATGGATGGAAGAAGTGACTTCTCTAATTCATGTGCATTTGGTGCAAGTTGTCACTGTGAATTTGATAAAGTCAACGTTGCTTCCTTGGAATCATCCCAAGTTGGTCACACATGTGCAAAGTATACTATGGTTTGGTAGATTAATTACTCCACTCCATATGTATTCCAGAGCACACCAAGCCACCGATTGACTTGTTCAAGGAAAAGAAGTTACTTCTTAAGAATCATGACTTATGCAAGGACTTCGATATCTGTAATGATGGTTCCCCTCTTGAACTCGGTAGTGTTTTATTATAAGACTACCCTGTGGTCATGCTTGTCTTGGACAACATGTTCACATGTTGTAGCAGAACCGGCTCGTGTTTTGGAGCTTACTACCATAGTTCATTCCCTGAGAATCACGCAACGTCTTCTCGTCGGTTTGTGCTGTAAACTTTCATTTTTCTTTCTAGACTCGATGAGTCTAGATTATTCTGACACCAACCAGATATGAATCTCAGGAAGACATGATGGTTGGAACGTGTCCCAAGAATTATAATATTGGTCTCTCTGTACCCGGTAACGTGGATGTCGTGGCCCATACACCTAGCCGGAAGGCCTATTATTGTAGTATCTTGGTTGAAGAAGTTGACCACCTCTCCATAGGGATTTCGTAGGACTTACTCCCTAGTTGTCCCTTATGGATTTTTGTGTTTCCGAAGTCCGACCTTTACTTGATGTTCTAGATACCAGACCATTTCAATGAATGGGATACGCTAGTACATCAAGGAGAACATTAGAAGCGGAGTGCTAAATGTCTCTCAGTCGATCATCCGATTTCGCCCCTTGGCCTCGCTAATGCGTAAATCGAGAAAGTGTTATCTTTCCTTTGCATCCGTGATCCTCCACCGGTATTCGCCATGGTAGTACATTGTGTTGCCAGGATCCTTGACACGGATATTGGTAAAACTTTGATGAATATGGAAATGCTCAAGTTTTTGAGAGCACGTGCAAGCAAAATCATCCCTTGCGTTGTCTTCAACAAGGTAGTCCACATCATCCATTCTAGTCTGAGTATGCCATCCTTTCCGACTTCTTCAAACGGTCGGTTGCAATTTGGCCTAGCCTGGTATAAGAGTCCCAATGTTCTTTGAATCAAAGGTAATTCTTTTTGCCACTTAAGGGATGATTCTACGAGTCACCTCCTCTAAGATGTCTCGTTATGGTATCATGGCAATTCAACTCCTCGCTACGTTGTCAACTGTTCACTACCTTGTTAAGTGTGGAATTGTGTCTATGTAGTGAACCTTCGTCATCTGTTACACTCCATCCCTCTGGATGTATGTTTCATGTCTCAACTCGAGAAATGTTCAATGTCTCATTCCGCGAGTTGATAGTCGGTTGTTCAATCTTCGAGAAGATCGATCCTTCTAAAGTTTTCCCTTACCTCTCGTTGTCCTGATAGTTGGAGTTCTCACAGCATGACATCGAGACAAAGATCGTGATCGAATCAATGTTCTTATGAAGTGCAACTTGGATCGTGAAGATTGTGTTGGTCTTGTGCCCCTCCGCCTTCTTACTCATGTCTTGAATCTCGGACGAGATTCTTGTTTAGTAGGGGTGAGCTGTCACATCCCTAGTCTGGTATGCACTAGGCTAGCCTTCATGTGAGCATCATGTTTAAATTCAAATGGAATTGAATTGAGGAATTTTTCAAAAGCCTCAGAAGACCTCTAAAAATAACCAACATTTAAGTCTCATCAAATGAGCCCAAGAAAAATGTTCCTGTTAATCTCTGGAAATATTGGCAAGGGATAAAATTCAAACCAATATTTCTAGAATCTCAAAGACAATTATTTTGGGCCTTTGAATTAATCCAATAAATATTTGAATTGGATCTATATTTGTTATATAATAAATATATGTTCAATAATTCTGGAAATTGTTGTGTAGCTTTGGATAAGTCCATTTAGTTCACACAATTATTTTCAAGAATTTTGGAAATGGTTTGGTCTTTGAACTAAATCAAAACATAATAGCAAAAATAGAAAACAGTAACAAATTAAATAAATAGAGAGAGAGAGTCACCGGCCACTTACTCGGCGCTGCCACCGACGGCCCAGCCCCATCGGGCCGAGCGGTTGTCTTCAACCTTGCCAGAGGCGAGGCGCAGTCGACGCCACGCTACCGAGGCCTCCACCTCCTCTCGCCTCGCCGCCGGATGCTCTCGACGGCGCCACGATTCCCCCCCCCTTCCTCTCTCTCGCCCATCCACTCTCTCCTCGCCTTCCTCGCGACGGCCGACGCTGCCATGGAAGCGCCGCCGGAACCACCACGCCCCGACCCTCTCGCCTTCCTGTTATGTGGAAGTTCGCCATCGCCGCCACGCCTCGGACGACCCCGCAGACGCCGGACGCACCGCACCGAGACCATGGCGCCGTTTTCAACCTCTCGCCGCCGAGATCGCCGACGACCGCACGCCGCCACCAACCCTTCCCGAAGCTATCCGACACCGCTAAACGACGCTACAGGAGCCCCACCGCTTTCTCCTCCTCCTCGCCGCTTGTCCCCTCGGTCGATTTCTGCCACCGCACCCGTGAGCTCCCGCCACCATCCATGTCGCCCGAGCCCAGAGCTCGATTCACCCGGCCGAGCACGCCTCGCGAGCTCAGCAGACTTTCGTAAAGCGAACGCCACCACCCAAGCTCTCCCGCTGCACCCTAGCTCGCCCCGCCGAGCCTGCGGGCTCGCCGCCGCTAAGCTCCCCGCCGACGGCGCATTAGCCACCCTGCGGACCAACGGCTCACGCGGTTGATGCGCGCACCTTCAGCCACCAGATGCAAACTACGCGGCAAAACCGAGCCTCAGAAGGGTTTCCGCCAACTTCCGCCGCCGATTCGTCATCGCCGCCTAAGTCCGACGATAATGACGCGGGCGACGCTATTAGCGGCTAACCCCAATTAGCAGCCTAGCGTATAATCGACAGCCGGCCCCACCATCTAACTAAACATGGTTTAGTTTTTGTTTAGATTAAACTAACCTCGCTGGTCCCACAGTCGGCTTGACTCGCCACGCCACCGCCGACTGCACCCCACCCGCCAAAGGACACTAAACAACATTTTTGGTCATCGACTGGACCCCACTGGTCAGGTTTGACCCGGGCAGCTCATTGACCCTGCTGATGTCACACTAACGCTATGCGTCGACGCAAGTAATGCTTTTTCCGGATTTATTCTTATTCGTAAAATTCCGTAAAATAGTATAAACTTCTAAAAATCATAGAAATTCAACCGTAACTCCAAATGAAATAAATTATATATGAAAAATGATCAGAAAAATCCAATCTATCCATCTGTACCATTTTCATGCATGTTAGAACAACTTATAGCTGTTGTTTAGCACAAGTCTTATAAATGGCATTTAAATTTCACATATGGAGTTTGAATTTGAATCTTGATTCAAACCAACTCCATTTAACCTGCTGCTAGTTGCATTAGCTCAAACCACATCATTTTACCATGTCATGATCATGCATCATATTGTGCATTGCATTGATTGTGTTTCTTCTCTGTTGTCGGTATTTGTCCCCTCTCGATAGACGTGGTTTCGACGATGAGATCGATGACACTGATGAAGAGCTATATTATCTTCAGAAGTGCTAGGCAAGCAAAACCCCCTTGTTCATTCCGATACAATCCCACTCTCTCGCTTCCTACTCTTTTATCGCATTAGGACAACAACGATTCAATCACATTTGTTGTGGTAGTTGAACCCTTTATCCTTTGCATGACCTGTCATTCCACAAGAATAGATGAAACCCACTAGCATGAGTAGGAGTTGTTTGAGCCCTGATGTGCCTACTCATACATGCTTGTTTGTCATGCCTGCTATTGCTTAGAATTGAGTCAGGTCTGATTCATTGGGGGTGAATCAGAGGTGTGTGAACATGTCCTACTGCGTGTGAGCTAAGTGTGTGAACACGATTTGGTAAAGGTATCGATGAGAGGCCATGTAGGAGTACATGGTGGGTTGTCTCATTGAAGTCGCCCCTGAACCGAGTTCTCGGTTTGTGATCCATGATTCAGCTACTACCATGCATTGGGCCCTCAAATATGACCCCGCCGACTTCTTATTCACCCTAGTCCTCTCGGTCAGTGAGTTGCAAGTAGTTTCGTGTTTGTAGTAGGTCGAGGCCAGGCGCAGCACCGATCAAGGGCTGGGCTGTGATGCGGTAGGCACGCGGCACGTGTACCGGGCGCTGCTTGGTGTCTCGGGAACCCCGCCACATCGCTTGGGGCTGTGAGCGAAACTTCGCCGATCTCTCATGGTGGAACCCGAATAGGCGATAAACCCGACTAGGTACTTGAGTGTTTAGGTAGGTCGTGGTCTACACCCACGCTTGCCGCTGAAGTCCGCCGAGCACATGTCGTGGTGCGTACGCTAAGTGGTGGAAACATGTATGAAGAAGTACACCGCAGGTTAATATCATCTATTTGAATAGCCGTGTCCGCTGTAAAGGACTTCGGGTTGCCTATAACAGTTCATAGACAAGTGAAAGTGGATACTCTAAAATGCGCAAGATAAGCGTGAGTGCTATGGATGGCGCTCGTAGGGAGACGGAGCGGATCCATAGTGGTGTATTGATATGGTGAATATGTGGACTCGTGTGCGCCACCTCAAAAGAGTTACTTGCGAGTAGTTCAGATAGCCACCGAGTCAAAGCTGGCTTGCTGCGCTTAAACCCCACCATCCCTTTGTTGACAATGATGCATATGTAGTTAGTTCTGATGTAAGTCTTGTTGGGTACATTTGTACTCACGCTTGCCTATTTTATGTTTTTGTAGAGAGACTTCATCTCATTAGTAGTTCCACGTGACTTCGACGCTTAGCTTGATACCTCACCACGATCTTGTGCCCTCGGCAGATCTGTAGATAGTCGCTTCAACTTTTTTCATTTATAGATGTCCAGATTGCACATGATAGCTTCCGCTTGTGCTTTGATTTGTATGTTTCGCATGTTGGGTCATGGACCCCTGTTTGTAATATCTTGCTCCTGAGCCTAATGAATACATACTTGAGTCGAGAGTCATGTTGTGATGCCATGTTGTATTTGCACATATCGAGCATATTGTGTGTATGTTATTGAAATGCTTGGTATGTGTGGATCTCGACTATCTAGTTGTTTATCCTTAGTAGCCTCTCTTACGGAAATGTCTCCTAGTGTCTCCACCGAGCCATGGTAGCTTGCTACCGCTTCCGAACACTTAGGCTGGCCGCATGTGTCCTTCTTCGTTCCTATGTCCGTTCTTCGGGAAATGTCATGCGATGAATACTAGAGTCCTCGTTAGCCCGCCATGCCCAGCCATCGAGTCCTGCTAGCCCAAGGCTACAGCCTGGATTCACTCGCCATGACCGACACGCTCGATGTCGGGTCATGGATGCCTGTCCTCGTAAGTCTGTGCCACTTTGGGTTTACGACTAGCCATGTCAGCCCGGCCCTTATCATATGGATGCTAGCAACACTATCATATATGTGTGCCAAAAGGTGCAAACGGTCCTGCAAAGGTAAGGCGACACCTGTGGGAATACCGTATGGAGGCCACAAGGTGATATGAGGTGTTACATGCTAGATCGATGTGGCATTGAGTCGGGTCCCGACAAGATCAGGCGATCGAGAGTTTCCGGAAAACCGAAAATAAGTTTTGGGACAATCCAGCCCCGAATACACCCCTAGTCCGCAACAATAGGGTGCATTACACTTAGGCACCTAACACAAAAACCAAAAAGCAAAAACCCCATAGAGGGCACGGAACTGTACTGGAGGGGTGGCTTAGCGGACCCTGTAAAATTCACAGTACAGAAGGCGTTGTCCCAACACATAGCCTTTGAGCATGTTGGATATTACGGCAGGTGGCCAAAAGTGTCGAGGAGCTTCTAGCCCCGAAAAACCACTCCAACAATACCGGTATGGTATCAACAGTCTTCGAGACTTTCGCATCAAATAATATGCGAAAACGAACAATCCGCAGCCTCGCCGAAGTCTACCAAGTAGCGACAACAAATCCATGGAGCGACACAGCTATCACCTTCAACGCCAGCGACGAACCTAAATTCCGAACAGCCCGAGCACCAGCGGCACTGGTATTTAGTCCAATAGTGGACGGCTTTCGACTTACAAAGGTCCTCATGGATGGCGGCAGCGGATTAAACCTCATCTACCAGGAAACTCTTCAAAAAATGGAAATAGACTAGAGCCGTATCGAGCGAAGCAGCACAACCTTCATAGGAATAATCCCTAACCGGGAAGCGCGCTGCACCGGAAAAATCACACTCGATGTGTTGTTCGGCTCGCCGGACAATTATAGGTTCAAAGAAGTCACGTTCCAAGTGGCCCCGTTCAACAGCGGATATCACGCTATATTAGGACGAGAGGCATTCACAATTTTTCAAGCAGACCCCATTACGGGTACATGAAGCTCAAAATGCCTCGGCCCGTGGAATAATCACTCGTTAGTGATCCGGATATAGCACTGCTACCGAAAACAAGACAGCCGATTAGCCCCGAGGCACTATCCAAGCCCTAGCGGCAGAAGAACTCATCATAAGCAAGACGGTGAATAGGGACGATGTGATACTCGATAAGAGATCCAAGTCCACCTCATTTAAACCAGCAGATGAAATAATAAAATTCCAGGTCCATCCAACGGACTCCAACAAAGACGGCCTCCATCGGGCACAATTGAACCTCGATGTAGACGCCAGATCATGAGAATTCCTTCGAAAATTGGGACATCTTCGCCGCACTCCTCGATATGCCCGAATCCCACGCAGATTGGCGTAACACAGCCTAAACATCCTAAAAGGATTCAAGCCACCAAACAGCTCTTCGATGATTTTTCGAACCGAAAAGACAGTAATGGGAGAAGAGCTAGCCAAACTATTGGAAGCCGGATTCATCGAGATATCAAACATCCGGATTGGCTAGCAATCTGGTAATGGTACCAAAGAAGGACAAACTGGTGCCTGCGCGCCGATTTTAAAGACCTCAATAAGGCTTACCCAAAGGATCCTTCCTCCCCAAGATCGACCAGATAATCGATGCTATCCGCAGGCACGATTCATTGTGCTTCCTCGACGATACTCGCTACCATCAAATCAAGATGGCGGAAGCGCACTCAAGCCGCAACGGATAGAGGAATTGAAGCAAACCCGACCAAGATCCGAGCTCACATAGTTGGATATTCCAAAAGACCTCAAACAGATACAAAATTGATCGATGCATGGCGTTTTAAGCCGCTTTATCTCCCGCTGGGAGAAAAGGCATCGCTCTATCGCCTCCTTAGGCGCATCAACACTTCGATTGACGGATGCCGCCACCGCCGACTCAAGAAATAAAGGCCATATTGGCAACAACCGGTCCTCGCTGCGCCAACCTGGGGAACCAATGTTGTTATACATCGCAGCAACACATCAAGTTGTAAGCGCAGTACTCGCTCGTTTAACGAGAGATGTAGGAAATAAATTCTCTTCAAAACCAATGTACTACGATCCATCGTGTTAACCCCCGCAAGTCCTGCTACTCGCACTATCAAAAGATAGCGATGCGGTGTTCATGGCATCCCTGAAGCTCCAACACTACTTTCAAGAGTGTTCGATAACAAGGGCCTCAAGTACCACATAATGACATTATAAACAACCGCGACGAACGGGCAGGATTGCAAATGGGCCATTGAGCTCTTACCATTTGATATAACCTACAAACCTCGTGAGCTATAAAGTCACAAGTTTTGGCTGACTTTGTCGCTGAATGGACCGTTTAACTCCCTAAAGAGTACGGGCGATACTCCAATTGACTATGCACTTCGACGGCTCTAAAATGTTGGTCGGATCAATGGCGTCGATTGACGCCCCGACCGGGACACAGTCCAATACGCATTTGAAATAATGTACACGGACTCCAACAATGCAGCCAACACGAGGCCCTTTACATGGTCTCCGGATGGCAATTCCATGGGCATTCAACGCCTAGAGGTGCGCGGGGATTCAAACCTTGCAATATCCCAAATAAATGGAGACTTTGACGCCAAGGATCCGAAAATGGCAGCATATCGCAAAGCTGTCCTAAAAATGCCAGCTCGGTTTGAAGGACTCAAATTCCATCACGTAGCCCGAGACAATAACCAAGCAACCGACGTACTGGCACGCATCTGCGCAAAACGTGACGCTGTCCCTCCAAACATCTTCCTCGAACGGCTCTTCAAGCCATCCGCATTTATGGGAAGAGGAGTCCGAAATGACAAACCGAAAAACCGCGCCAACCGCGATTCAGCCGATGACACAACACCTTCAAATTTCACGACATAATGGCAGAATCGCCTGGGATGTAACCATTCCTAGACTACTTGCTTAGGCAGAACTTCCCAAGACCAAAATGAGGCTCGCTGCATTGTCCGCAATCTAAAGCCTACAAGGTCCATGAGGGAGAACTTTATAAGAAAAGCACAACCGAGTCCTTCAAAGGTGTATCTCAAGAGGAAGGGCGAAACCTCCAGCTGAAATTATGCCGGACTAGGGCGGACACCACGCAGCAGCTCGGGCCCTTGTAGGAAAGGCATTCCGACAGGATTTTATTGGCCAACGCCCGGCAGATGCTCAGACTTAGTCCAAAGATGCGCCGGTTGTCGCCTCTATGCTAATCGAGCCATATGCCACCCACCACCCTCAAAACTATACCCATTACCGGCCATGCGTCTGGGGCTTGACATGATTGGACCCCTTAAAGGGGGAACCCACAAGCAAAGGTACCTATTGGTCATGGTAGACAAATTCACCAAATGGATAGAGGCCAAACCAGTCAAAACGGCAGAGTCCGGACCAGTGATAGACTTTATCTCCGGGGTAGTACACCGTTTTGGTGTCCCCCACAGCATCATCCCCGATAACGGCACGAATTTTACGGCCGACGAGGTTAAATCATGGTGCAAAAATATGGGCATTAATCTCGATTACGCTTCACTATCATCCTCGCACCAACGGTCAAGTGGAACGAGCAAATGGTCTAATAATGAGCGCATCAAACCCTGACTAGTGCGGTCACTTACGTAACCGACACGACCGGTAGAGGAGCTCGACCAGACTGGGGCTGCGACAACGCCCAACCGCATTTACCGGATTCACACCATTCTTTATGGTATACGGCGCAGAGGCGCTTCGTCATGCGACATCATTCATGACTCACCTCGAAAGCGCATGTATGAAGAAAGAGAAGCCGAGCTGGATCGGCAGGACAGCTTGGACGCATTGAGGAAGAACGCGACATCGCTAAGGCTCGCTCAGATTCTATCGCAAAGCAGGCTCAAGATATCAAAGCAGCAGAAGTACGGGCCAAGACTTACAATGTTGGCGAACTAGTTCTACGCCGCCGACAAGAAAAAGGAAAAGCTCAAGCCCAAATGGGAGGGCCCCTTCATTATTGATCAAGCATCGACTGACGGAGCGCACTGCCTACTTAAATGCATCGACAACCGACTCGAGCCGAACCCATGGAACGCAGCCCGCCTCAAGATTCTATGCCTAGCGCTGACTAAGAGTTCGCCCCTTCCCCGCCTAAATTTTTACACTTCAGCCGCCTTTTGTTTCTCTTCTTCTCTTAACCTTTTCCTAAAAAGCCCTTATATACCGCTTACATTGTTCAGACATACTTGATGTGCCATCCGCACTCATTATACCGGGGCTTTTACCGAAGCTTAATTATAAGGGCTTGCCCAACACATGTGTCAAGCTTCCACATGTACCTTTTATTCACCATTATATGCATCGATATGACTTAAGTTTTGGCCAAGTTGGGTTGTTCGCCCTCTGCTTACCCCTACGCTCCCGATTGTTCGCTAGGAGGTAAAGGAGCACCTCTGTGATTGTTATCGCCGGTCAGCCGGATGTGTACCTCGACCGGTGAAGCCGAAGCTAGCGCTCTTAAGGGAATATTCGTTGGTGACTTGAACGATGATTTTTGACCTACTTATTTATCTGCCCCAGATGTTTTTTTCTGCTGCAGCTCGACATGCACTTTAGGGCATGCCTCCCAGGGAAAGGAACCCTTAATGGAACTATTCTCCTCGAAAATGTTTCTTACTAACCATGTAATATAACATAACTAGTTGGGCACTTGTCCGATGAAGCACTAATGACCCCTACGCTGGTCTCCATGCATACCCGTTGTCTCTAACCGAGAAGGTATTCGACACACTCCGGACTCTAGGGTCCCGAGGTTGAAGCTTAAAAGGTCGGCAAAGACAAACGATCTACAATCCGCTAGAAGGCGTTCACATGTCATTTTAAAATACATTGTCAAATTCCATCGATCGTATTCCTCCTCAATCCCGCCTAACAGTGCTGTCTAATTTACAAATTCCATTGGGAAAATTTAGCGCCAACTCTACTTGGTCAGATACTAAACTCACAGGATCTCCTTCCCATCAGGCCCCACAGTCCGACTCGGCCATGTGGTTGGGATCCGCCTTCTACCGCTGCCTTCACCATGGCCCAAGCCTCCCCGGCACCATGGTGGCAGGTCAAATCTTCCACAAATGGAAGCGCCAAGACTCCTCAAGCTTTCGCAAGCTCCCCAAGGCCCTCGGGTAGGGAGAGGGCTGGCCATAAAGCCCGGACGACGCTGCTCATTGCCTCGCCGAACTCGCTCGAAAGCAGTTGCAACAGCTCTGAAGTTGACCACCCGCTGATACGGCATCTCTCGCAGGGCGCACCCGTGAGTATACCTACAAGACATATTTTGTCAATTGACTTCCTCGCCAACACTTCTTTTCAAAGGAGTCCGCCAAGCACTTACTATAGAAGCCGTGGACGGTTACCGATTCTCCTTAACGGAGCTGGACAGCTCGACCGGACGCCTTTCAGCTCTTTTCTCCGCTGGGCGGGCATCTTGAGCTTGTTCCTTTCCCCGCACTCTATTCAAGACCTCTCACCGCCTTC
>JAHHZJ010001037.1:0-22124 GCA_021437245.1 Aegilops speltoides | reverse complement strand
GGGGGAAAAAACACAATCTCAATTTTTGCAATAATTGCACGGACGAGGAATCTTGAACGCCCCCGTCGGAAATTACATGTTCACACCGCCCATAGTATGAAAGTACGGCGATGGAGAGTTTCCAAAACCAAAATAAGTTTTGGGACAATCCGCCCCAATACAACCCTAGTCCGCAAAATAGGGTGCATTACACTCGGCACCGACACAAAAACCAAAAAGCAAAACCCGAGGGCACGGAACTGCATCGAGGGATGGCTTAGGGACCTGAGGATCGAAGTATGTCTAGAGGGGGGTGATTAGACTACTTGACAACTTAAAATTTTGCCTTTGATTGGAGTAGTTTTAGGTTCACAATGATAACCAAGTCAGTAACACCCTACACATGCAATTCTAGAGTTGTGGCAGGAAAGTAAATTGCATGTATAGTAAATGAGAGGAGGAGAAGAGCAAACGAATGGAGACACGGAGAATTTTTTCTCGTGGTTCCGATAGGTGGTGCTATCGCAATCCACGTGATGGAGACTTCAACCCACGGAGGGTAACGGCTGCCGAGTCCACGGAGGGCTCCACCCACAAGGGTCCACGAAGAAGCAACCTTGTCTATGCCATCATGGCTTACGCCCACGGAGGACTAGTTACCGGGTAGATCTTCCAGTAGGCGTCCCTTGCCTTACAAACTCCTTGGTTCAACTCCACATCATGACGGAGGCCCAAGCGACACCAACAATCTAGGAGGCACCACCTCCAAAAGGTAATAGATGGGGTTGGGATGATGAACTCCTTGCTCTTGTGCTTCAAATGATAATCTCCCCAACACTCAACTCTCCTCACGATTTGGCTGTGGTGGAGGAAGGGATTGAGGGAAAGCAACTTGAAAGACTAGAAATCAAGTTTCATATGGTGGGAGGAGCAACTTGATCTCAACACAAGGGTAGGTAGTTTTCTCAAATGTAAGGTAGGAGTGGTAGTTCTTTCGATGGCTCTCTCCAAATGAAGAGGAGGTGGAGGGTATTTATAGCCTCCAAAAAATCCAACGAACATTTGACCAATCCGGCGACCGGGACAACTCGTGAGACCAAAGTTCAAATCTTTGGAACGTTGGGATTTTTGGGACCAAAATAATCTTTGTAACCGATTCTTCCAAAGTCTAGGGTTTGCCAATCTGGTGGGACCACTTTTCTCTCTGACACCGATTTGAGGTATGTAGAAGCTTGGCAACACCAATTTGAATGACCGAGTTTGGAATCGAAAACCGAGATTCTAGGGTTTTGGCTATATGGGAGGTGGTTCATCTCGGACGAGTTTGGAATCTGGGACCGAGATTATTATGAGTTTATGTTGGAATGAAAGATTTGATTGTTTGAGAGATAAATCACTAACACTTTAGAGCAACCAGGTCATCATCATAACCTCATCCCCTTTTAATAGTATTGGCTTTCCTATGGACTCAATGTGATCTTGGATCACTAAACCAAAATGGAGTCTTTTTTGCCAATTTTTCCTTAGCATTTTGAGGGTCCACATCATCGCCGCCATTCCCATATCACGAACTTTCTAAATATACTCAAGAAATGATTAGTTCAATGATATATATTTTTATTAATTCCAAAACCACCCGGGATTAGTTCACTTTCAATCTCCCTTTTGGTAATTGATGACAACATATAGATCAAAGTCAAAATGATATAATCAATGAATAACTTCCGAGAAGTATGTGATAAGCAAGAGCCCCCAAATTTGTGCATTATTTAAGATTTGCGTTTGAATGCAAACACAATCGATTGGATCATGGGTTACTCTTCCATGTCACATACATCTTGGTGGAGCACAAAATGATAAGAAAATAGCATGCACCCATCACCAAGACATGAGTAAATGATCATACAAGATATGAATGGAATATGATAAGCATCAAGCACAATTGCACGGATGATCAAGCACTCATCAAGATAGAGCAAACGAAAAGCGAGTATCAAACACACGAGTATCTCAAAAGAACTCAAAAGTAAGTATCTCAAGGAAAACCGCAAACGAAAGGCAAAAACGGAATTCTCTCGGCCCTATGATCTAACATTTTTTGGCAACAAGTTACCAAAAGTTCGAAGGTATAGAGCTAATCGCCACGACTCCGGGCGGCTCCCGCTGCATGGAGTGGAGATGGCTGACGCAAAGCCCCAAGTCTGTGGAGCGGAGGAGGGATACCGAGTGTGGAACTGGGAGCTGTAGGAGGTGCGGTGGTAGCCGGATCCACATCGAATAGCACGATCCGGCTTTTGGGGCACCGCAGTGCCATAGTCATCCCGACCATGTCACCTTCCATCTCCTTCATAAGTTTCGCCTTCTTCCTCTTAGCCCTCGATATCCGATCAAGCGTGACGGACTCACTTCAGCTTAGCTTGACGCCCGAGCATGGAACTTATCCTCAACGATCCTCTCAAGGCTCTCCGAGATTGCACTATGCTGGCCAGCGAGCTCAACTTCGAGTGGCTTCAAGAAGTTGTTCGCAACACCTTTGGGCTTTGCCGCTTCCTTCTCGGCTTTAGCTTGTTTAGCGCTTCGACTTAGCATGTCCTTCCACGACGGGAGCATTCTCCCATCACAATCTCGTTGTCCTCATGTTCAAAGGCAAAGGGCAAGGGGGTCTATCCAAGGTAGGTGTCCGTCCAAACTTGGCATTAATGAGCATCCGAATATGCGACAAACCCAACCTCTTCGGTCAAACCGCCTCTTGATAGTCTCAACTATCGTGTCCATCACCTTAAAAGGTGTCTTCGGTCTAGAATGTGCAGCATGTTGATAGAGTACCCTCTTATCATGCGGTGGTCCCCGACTTAGGCATCAATGTATGCCTGAATGGTATTGGTGGTTGGGAGACCGCCTCAAGGTAGTAGACCGATCCAAGCTTCCAAATCTCTACCCCTTCTCATCAACCTCATTATACATGTTCTTCATTACTGTGGTTTTTCTTCGAATGCCATACACATCAATGTCATCTTCCCTTGAAACAGTAAGAATGCTCTCCATTCCTCAACGAGAAATCTCGCCTTCCATCCATACAATCCCCATCGGATAGAAGGGGATAGAATTGCATGATCATCTCATCGCCCGCAAAACCACCAACAAATCAATCCCACAAGCAAGGAAGCTCATGCACATGTGGGAAATAGTCTCGGGTTTTCACCGATGTATTTCCAAATAACATATCTTGTGTCAAAAAATTGGCTTTTTGTCCATGAGCACGCCTCATAAAAGTCTTGTTGCTTTTTAGTGTGGAATTTTCAACCGTTTTTTTCCTATGGATCTTTTGCCTCCATAGCCCGAGTCCTTTGTCCTTTTTTCCTTCATGTTTTCAGCTCGAGGATGAGCTTCATTATGAATGCGTTCGTTTTAGCTTGAGCGTAACATGAGCATCATCATGTTCGGGGCCATTGTCCTTTTTTTTTCGCCGGAATATTTCTCACCCTTTTCGGCTTAGCAGCTGGTTTGGCTTGGGCTGCCTTTGCCGAGCGAAGCCTTAGTTTTAGGAGGTGCTCCGCCTGATGGCATCACCCATCAACTTCGCTCGAGGTGGCTGAGGTGCTTTCATCAATCATCACGCCAGCAGTTTCTTCATGAACTTTCCTCTTCCTCTTGGAAGTCTTCTTAACCTTGCCGGAGGTTTCTTCCATACCGAGCTTCGGCAAAAAGGACGACCTTTGGTTTTCTTTGAATCTTTTCCTTGATAGCTCTTTGCAACCACTTGCCTTTTAGGCTTAGAGGTTATTTCTTCAAAATGAAATTGAATCTTCCTCATCTGAGTTTCTTCCCCGCCCCGGTGGCGCCAAAATCCACTTGGAGTGCTTTCTCCATCATCTCAAAACTGCTTCTTTGGATTTAGTCCTGAATTCAACCGCATCTCGCACTGTCGATTACTTCCTTCGCAATGTCCAAACCCGTGAATAGAGTGGGAGGGCGAATAGAAGAGTTATCACAAACCGGATTTTGCAAAAGAATGAGTTCAAACTTTAGTTTTAGGTTTTCACGAATACATGTCCTCGACGAAGTCTATTAATTGTGAAACCAAATGTCAAAACAAACACCATTTCTTGGACCGAAATGGGTTTCGGTCAGCCGAGACGTTAGGGTTTCACCACTTGGTCTTACCGAGGTACAACTCGGTTTCAGGGAAAGATGGCGAGGCCAAACGGTCATCCAAAATGCGAATCGGTCACACCGAGATGTGTTCGGGAAACCTAACCCAAAATTTTCACCGAAATTTGTCCTATGATCTAAACAAATGGATAGGGAAATCTCAAACTTGGCAAGAATCATGGCAATGCCTATCGGCATAGAATCAGCGATTGAACACGAGAGGGATGAAGCTCACCAATGCGGTGGAGTTTCCACGGCGGCAACGGGGCGGGACCGCTGACGGCGATGGAGACCCCCGGGAGGGGCAAGGCGGCGGGACGATCCGTAGACCAAGGCAATAAGAGTTTTGAGGCGGTTGAAGAGGTAATCAACGCGCTCGCCCTCGAGTATATATACTTCGGTTCGGGGGACCAGTTTAAAACCGTGGGACCGAGATGGTTAATCGCAAGCAACACTTCGTCACGCCAAATTGAAACTGTTTCACCGAGGTGAAACTAGATCAATCAAGTGATTTCGGTCCGTCCGAGTATATCGGACCAAAGTACTTAGAAGGTTTTGGAAGTTAGGTTTTGACGGATTGGCTCGGTGCCTCACTTCTGTCCAAAAGTCTTGTTCAAAGTTTGTGATATAAGCATGAATAGAGTTTGAGACAAGAAAGCATAGATAGCTAGGGGAATTAGGCATTCTTGTCCATCCATTTGGTCAAAAGAAAGAAACCATAAAGACCAAAGCAACAAATGGATGTCCTCGAATGGATAAAATCATGCATCCAACATGCTCACACAATAAGATAGCAAATGAAATATGTGTCAAACATGCACAAACAAAACACTAACAACACAAACCCGGGATAGGTCATCTATATATGAGTATATTGACTTAGGAGTCAAATGAGAACATTTGATCATAGGTCATACTCATCGCTTGCACAAGGGGGTTACCATTTTCCATAAAGCATTTGTGTTCACATCATTAGGAGATGTTTTAGCTCATTTCTTTAGAGCA
Organism: Aegilops speltoides; assembly: GCA_021437245.1. NCBI lineage: Eukaryota > Viridiplantae > Streptophyta > Magnoliopsida > Poales > Poaceae > Aegilops > Aegilops speltoides. The sequence continues at coordinate 16,988 of JAHHZJ010001037.1, read as the reverse complement.
AAGCTCCCTTGATGTGAGAACCCCTTTAAAGGGTCAAACTAACCTTGGGTTGTCGTGAAGACTTCATGTAGATGTTGAAGATGTGGATGCTCAATGTTGATGAAGATCATCAAGAGTTGAGAGCAATCCTTGGATTCGGCACTTTCAATACCTACATGGGTTAGTCCCACAAGGAACAAACAAGAGTATCCATGGACATAGATTGAAGTCACAAAGGATGATGTCCATGAAAGCAATGATTACCTTGTCCCTTGACTTACCAACATGAGGGTTTGGACTCCATGAACTAGTGCAAGATGTGGAGGTTGATTGCCAAGTCCTTGCCAAAATGAATATGAGTGAAGTGTACATGAGTCACCTCAAGAACCTCTAGTTTTCTTCTTCGAATCCACATCATCTTGATGGGAATCCTTGGGGTAGTAGTTGGCTTAAGTAGAACTTGAAGTTGCCTTGGGAACCCACTTGACCATGGCCTTGGGTGCTTCAATGAATGATCAATCTCCCTTGAAGCTTTCCTTGCCTTTTAGCTTGTGGTCTTTGGTGGAAGGTCATCTTGAGCTTGTTCCTCATTGGAAGAAGTAGGAAATTCTCCTCTTGAGAGACAACTTTGGAGGGGATATTTTCTTCCCATTCAACACCCTCGGCTTGAACTTTCGCTCAAAACCAATTCCTTGATTCTTCCTTGTCTTCCTTGTTTGCAATTTCTCAAAGCTTTGCCCGCAAGACTCTTGTAGACACCTTCTAAACCCTTTCAATAGACTATTTTTTGCTCAAGTGAAACTTGGCTTGAAACATTGTTAGTGGAATCAAGAGAATTACTAGAAGTAACAACATTTGATTTAAATGATTATTGTTACTACTAGATGAAGAATTTTTCTTATGCTTGTCATGCTTAATTTTGATAGGTGGCAAGAAATTAGACAAGAGAAGTCGTTTGGCAAGATATGAAGAACCTTCTTTCAAGATCGCATTGATAGCTTTTAGAAACTCATGCTTTGCTCTAGATTGAGCTTCCGGTAGCTTCATGAGATCTTAGGAGCTCTCTATGATCTTCTTGAGTTGTTTCATGAGCTAACTTAAGAGTGTTTAGTTCTTTAGTTAGACGCTCAATCTCCTTCATAGCATTGTCATTCGACTCATCTCGACTATAAAGACTACTAGCATGTTCATCATTACTAAGCTCACTAGATTTATCATGTAAAAGCTCATCTTCACCAAGCAAGTCATCCTCATCACTATTAAAGTCAATAAACTCAGTGATGTGATACCTTGGGGCCTTTTGCCATGAAGCATCTTCCAATTCCTCATTTGGTGAATCAAATATGTCATAGGAGTTGGAGTTGGAGGATACGAGAGCAAGACCGCAACACCTTCATCTTGATCAGATTCGAGTTGGAGTGATAGCTTCTTTCGAGTGATTGTCGAGTCGGAGCCGAAACCCATTCACCAACATGAGCTTGATGTTTTCTTCTTGTGTAGCTCCTTGATGACTTGTCTTTCCTTTCCGAATCCTTGCTTCTCCGAGAGGATCTTCGCTCATAACGATCATCTTTACTCCTCTCTTTTCGAGGCGACTCTTCTCTTGAGCTTCTTCTTCTCGGAGATTCTTTCTTCTTGTGGGGAGTCGAACACTCATTTGAGTAGTGTCCGGTCTTCCACAATTGTAGCAGTTCGATCACGACTAGAAGATCTCCTTCATCATATGATCTAGACTTTGAGCTTCTTTCCTTGCTTCTACTCTTGTAGAATTTGTTGAAGTTCTTCACCATTAGGCTTATCTCTTCATTGGAAACTAGCTTGTCACTTGAGGATGTGGGAGCTTCAATTGCAGCTTTGTAAGCACCACTAGACTTGTTGTGAAGCTCTTCCTTATCTTTAAGTGTCATCTCATGAGCAACAATCCTTCCAATGACTTCGTAGGCTTGAGATCTTTGTAGTTTGGCATCATTTGGATCAAAGTGCACACGGTGTCATACTTTCCATCCAAAGCTCGAGAATCTTCTTGATGATGAATCGGTCGGTCATTTCTCGCCCTAAGCCCTGCCATCTCATTGGTGATGAGAGCAAGCCTAGAATACATTTCAATAATTCTTCACCTTCCTTCATCTTGAACTTGTCAAGTCGACCTTGAAGAACATCTAGCTTTGATTCCTTCACGACTTCACCTTGCATTTCACCAAAGTATCCCAAATCTCTTTGCATTCTCAAGACGGCTGATCTTGTTGAACTCCTCGACACAAAGCATTGAAGAGAATGTCACAAGCTTGAGCATTGTTCAGAACATCCGCAACTCATCCGCAAGAGCTTCCGGATCCCGACTTTTTCCTTCCTCAAGAACTCACCTTGCAAGCCAACACAAATAATGCCCCATGCGGGGTTATGTCCAAGAATATGCATTTTCATTTTATGCTTCCAACTAGCAAAGTTTGAACCATCAAAGTAAGGACCTCTACTAAAATTACCCTCACTAGACGCCATACTCTCCTAGGTTGTGAAACCAAGCTTATGGAGTCCAATGCAATGGAAACCAATCCAATGGAGACCAAGGCTCGATACCACCGTGAGACCGAAAGTTCAAATCTTAGAACGGGGATTTTGGGACCGAAAATACAATCTCTTTAGACCGATTCTTCCAAAGTCTAGGGTTCCAACTTGGGACCGATTTTCATTCTCGGTGACAACCGATTTAGTACGTAGTTACGGTTCAACACCAATTTCGAATGACCGAGTTTGGAATCGGAAAATCCGAGATTCTAGGGTTTTGGCTATATGGCTGAGGTGGTTCATCCTTGAGACGAAGTTTGGAATCGTGGGACCGAGATTACTTATGAGTTTATGTTGGAATGAAAGATTGCTGATTGTTTGAGAGATAAATCACTAAGCACTTTAGAGCAACCAGGTCATCATCATAACCTCATCCCTTTAATAGTATTGGCTTTCCTATGGACTCAATGTGATCTTGGATCACTAAACCAAAATGGAGTCTTGAGCTTTTGCCAATGTTTTCCTTAGCATTTTGAGGGGTCCACATCATGTCATTGCCATTCCCATATCATGAACTTTCTCGAAATATACTCAAGAAATGATTAGTTCAATGATATATATGTTGTTATTAATTACCAAAACCACCCGGGATTAGTCAGCACTTTCAGACCCTCAGAAATTCACAAGATGTATAGCTGTCCCAACACATAGCCTTCGAGCATGTTGGATATTACTGGCAGGTGGCCAAAAGTGGCGAGGAGCTTCAGCCCCGAAAACCACTCCAACAATACCGACGGTATCAATTAGCTTCGAGACTTCGTGATCAAATAATATGAAATGAACAACTGCATTCCAAGTCTACCAAGTAGCAACAACAAATCCATGGAGCGACACAGTATCACCTTCAACGCCAGCGATTTAACCTAAATTCAACAGCCCGAGCACCACCAAGACTGGTACTTAGTCCAATAGTGGACGGCTTTCGACTTATAAAGGTCCTCATGGATGGCGGCAGATGGACTAAACCTCATCTATGAGGAAACTCTTCAAAAATAGAAATAGACTGAGTCGCATTGAGCGAAGCAGCACAACCTCCAGAGGAATAATCCCTAGCCGGAAGCGACTCGCACCGAAAAATCACACTCAATGTGGTGTTTGGCTCCTGAAAATTACAGATCCAAGAAGTCACGCCCAAGTGGCCCAGCTCAACAATGGATATCACACTATATTAGGACAAGAGGCATTCACAATTTTTCAAGCATTACCCCATTACGGTACATGAAGCTCAAAATGCTCGGCCCGCGGAATAATCACTCTCAAGTTAGTGATCCGGACATAGCACTTCGCTACCAAAACAAGATACATGTATTAGCCCCGAGGCACTATCCAGCCCTACGCGAAGAATCTACCACGCACGCGCTCTATTGTAAATAGGGACGACGGATACTCGATAAGAGATCCAAGTCCACCTCCTTTAAACCAGCGGATGAAATAGTAAAATTCCAGGTCCATCCAACGGACTCCAACAAAGACGGCCTCCATCGGGCACAATAGAACCTCGATGTAGACGCCACATCGGCGTAATTCCTTCGGAAAATTGGGACATTTACCGGCACCCCTCGTGATATGCCCGAATCCCACGCAGATTAGGAACACAGCCTAAACATCCTAAAGGATTCAAGCCACCAAATAGGCTCTTCGACGATTTTCCGAACCCAAAAGACAGTAATGGGAGAAGAGCTAGCCAAACTATTGGAAGCCGGATTCATCGAGATATTAAACATCCGGATTGGCTAGCAAACCTGGTAATGGTACCAAAGAAGGACAAACTGCGCCTTATGCGCCGATTTTAAAGACCTCAACAAGGCCTGCCTAAAGGATCCTTCCTCCCCCGATCGACTCGATAATCGATGCTATCATAGGCACGATCTCATTGTGCTTCCTCGACGATACTCCGCTACCATCAAATCAAGATGGCGGAAGCGGACCAAGCCGCAACGGCATTCATCACCCATATGGACCATTCGCTTCAACACGATGCCCTTCGGACTTAAAAACGCCACGCAACATATCAGCAGATGAGTCAAACATGTCCGCCACCCAGATCGCAAAACAATAGAGGCATACGAGACGACGAGTCGCCAAACCAAACACGCCGAAACTCTAGTAGACGACTTGAGGCTCACATTCGACAACCTCAGCATATGACATCAAGCTGAACTGAAAATGTGCGCAGCATTCACCGGAAAGCTACCGGGCTTCATTGTATCCTAGAGGAATTGAAGCAAACCTGCCAAGATCCGAGCTCTTTCACAGCTAGATATCCCAAAAGACCTCGAGCAAATACAAAATTGATCGATGCGTATGTCTAAGCCGCTTTTATCTCCTGCCTAGGAGAAAAGGCATTGCCTCTATCGCCTCCTTAGGCGCACTCAACACTTCGAGTGGACGGATGCGCCACGCCGGACTCAAGAAATAAAAGCCATATTGGCAACAACCGTCCGCTGGCGCCAACCTCGCGTAACCAATGTTGTTATACATCGCAGCAACACATCAATTTGTAAGCGCGTACTCATCGTTGAACGAGAGATGTATGGGCATAAATTCTCTTCAAAACCAGGTACTACATATCCATCGTGTTAACTCCCGCAAGTCCTGTCACACCAGACTATCAAAAGATAGCATACGCGTGTTCATGGCATCCCGAAGTCCGACACTACTTTCAAGAGTGTTCGATACAAGGGCTCCAAGTACCACTCAACGACATTATAAACAAGCAACGGCTGATTGCAAATGGGCCATTGAGCTCTTACTCGATATAACTTATAAACCTCGCGAGCTATAAAGTCACAAGTTTTGGCTGACTTTTCTTGCTGAATGGACCGTTGAACTCCCTAAGAGTACGGCGATACTCCAATTGATTATGCACTTCGACGGCTCTAAAATGTTGGCCGGATTGGTGGCTGTATGACGCCCCCAACCGGGGACACCGCCCAATACGCATTTCGATAATGTAGACGGACTCCAACAACGCAGCCGAATATGAGGCCCTTTACATGGCCTCCGGATGGCAATCTCCATGGGCATTCAACGCCTAGAGGTGCGCGATTCAAACCTTGCAATGTCCCAAATAAACGGAGACTTTGACGCCAAGGATCTCAAATGGCAGCATATCGCAACGCTGTCCTAAAATGTCGCCTGTTTGAAGAACTTGAATTCCATCACGAGCTCGGATAATAACCATGCAGCCGACGATCGGCACGATCGGGCGCAAAACGTGACGCTGTCCCTCCAAACATCTTTCCGAACGGCTCTTCAAGCCATCCGCATTATGGGAAGAGGAGTCCGGAAATAACAAACCGGAAAGAGCCGCACTAACCGCGATTCAGCCGATGACATAACACCTTCAGCCCACGACATAATGGCAGTAATTGCCCTGTGGATGTAACCATTCCTAGCCTACTTGCTTAGGCAGGAACTTCCCAAGACCAAAATGAGGCCCGCTGTATTGTCCGCGCATCTAAAGCCTACAAGGTCCATGAGGGAGAACTTTATAAGAAAAGCATAACCGAGTCCTTCAAAGGTGTATCTCCAAGAGGAAGGGCTAAACCTTCTCGCTGAAATTCATGCCGACTAGGCGGACACCACGCCGCAGCTCGGCCCTTGTAGGAAAGGCATTCCGCACAGATTTTATTGGCCGACGCCCGGCAGATGCTCGTGACTTAGTCCAAAGATGTGTCGGTTGTCGCCTTTGCTAATCGAGCCATATGCCACCCACGCCCTAAAAAACTATACCCATTACCGCCGTCATGTCCTGGGGCTTGACATGGTTGGACCACTTAAAGGAGGAACCAACAACCAAAGGTACCTATTGGTCATGGTGGACAAATTCACCAAATGGATAGAGGCCAAGCACCAAAACGGCAGAGTCCCACCAGTGATAGACTTTATCTCCGGGTAGTACATCGCTTTTGGTGTCCCCACAAGATCATCACCGATAACGGCATGAATTTTACGGCCGACGAGGTTAAATCATGGTGCAAAAATATGGGCATTAAGCTCGATTACGCTTAGTCTATCATCCTCAAACCAACGGTCAAGTGGAACGAGCAAATGGTCTAATAATGAGCGCATCAATCCTGCATAGTGCGGTCACTTACAAATCGACACGACCGGGTAGAGGAGCTCGACTCAGACTGGGCTGCGGACAACGCCCAACCGATTTCACCGGATTCACACCATTTTTATGGTATACGGCGCAGAGGCGCTTCTGCCTCACGACATCATTCATGACTCACCTTGAGTGCACATGTACGAAGAAAGAGAAGCCGAGCTGGATCGGCAGGACAGCTTGGACGATTGAGGAAGAACGCGACATCGCCAAGGCTCGCTCGCAGATTCTCGTCAGAGCAGGCTCAAGATATCAAAGCAGAAGTACGGGCCAAGACATACAACCTTCGCTCCACTAGTTCTACACCGCTGGACAAGAAAAGGACAAGCTCAAGCCCAAATGGAGGGCCCTTCATTATCGATCAAGTCCTGACCGCGGAGCGCACGTTCATTTAAATGCGCGGACAACCGACTCGAAGTAACCCATGGAACGCAGCCCCTGTCGGTATCAAGTAGGGTACCTTAGTACCTCAACTTGTGCACGGCAATGCAAGATCCGCTGCAAGGCTTGTTCGGGCGTCCGCCAAGACCCTCCACTATTCATATTATCGCTCATTCAAGAACAAAGTGTTAACTTTGAAGATAAGGCCCGCAAGAGGAACTTGCAGGCAGGATAAGACCCGCAAGAGGAGCTTGCCGAAGAACAAGACCCCGCAAGAGGAGCTTGCCGAAGGCCAACTAAGGCATGTCAAGAGACTTGCCGCGACGCTGCCACGCGCCCGAAGACCCGGCGAGCGCAAGCTTGCGGTGCGATAAGAAGCATCATGCAAGGTGCTTGCTGGCGGTTACCACTCAGATCCACGCCCAACAAGATCCCATGACGTGTCGCAACGTGGTCGCCTCGTGCACGGGCGGTGGTCGGCAAAGATAGCGTGCGAGGTGGCAAGTGAAGGTGACTAGGAGGCCATCGGGGATCGGTGGCGTCTAACGGTCGCTCGCACTCGTTGGAGCGACCGGACGGGCATTAAATGCTCTTGTCCCCGCCGTAATTAGGTAGGGACATCAGAGATAGCGGTGTACCAACCCCGCTTACCTTTCTACCCTCTTCAGTACCACTGTCGTGACCCCTTTAGACTATAAAAGGAGGCCCGGAGCACGAGAAGGGGTTCACTCATTCAAGACCACAAAGATACCCACGCCGAAGCAAGAACAAATACAAACACAAAGCAAGAGGAGTTTTATCTCCGGAGAGCTCCGGTGGGTAAAATCCTGCCCGTTCGACCTGATCTGCTCTTTCAGGCGCCTCCGCCCTCGCCGACCGAGAAGGCCCCTGCCCCATAGGTGCTCGTGCTCTCCTCACCCATGACATCTTTGGTGCGCCGTAGGGGCGCCGAGGTTGTGCGAACTCGATCCGTCTTCGCAAGATGCTACATCAACATCTTCATCGACATGCCACCGAAGAAGAGGACTTCGAGGTGGCCGCCCGCTCACGCCGATTCTACCGCCGCGAGCAAACGGGCGGGGGGCGACGCCGCGGAGGAGCGGGCGCCGACGGTGGACTCACATTGTCACCAGATCCAAAGACAAGGCCCCGCAAGCTTCGTGTCCGCGACATACACCGCACTCTTCCCGTGAGCGGCAGGGTCGACAATGCCATGGTGCTCCTAGCACCGCATTCGCTGGAGCAAGGCCAAGCTGGTGGATCTCGAGGCGCTCAAGACCAGCTGCACGCCAAAGATGTCGGCACGAGTGAGGTGCGGTCGCCGACGGGTATCGCTTCCTTCCAACCCAGCTTGGGATTCCGGCATATCCCGCTCCTCGCGCCGCTCGCACCACCACCTAAGACCTGTAAGTAGCGCCTGCTCGAGCCTCACCGCTTAGACTACCCTCCAAAGACTGCATAAGATCGACGACCGGAGGATGACCATTCAGAGCCTGCCGGCTTCGCCAACACCGACAAGCCCCTAATCGAAAGACATCGAATCCTCGCAAGACAGCCAGCGCAAGCCGACGCCGACAAGACCATCGGTGCCACCACGCACTCCCCGCCAAGGCCAAGATTGCCGACTCACCGCCAACATCGACACCGACTCCATCGCATCGCCGGACCCGCGAGCTCGCCGGATCAACACCAAGTTCTCCAAGAACGACGACATGAAGACGCCGACTCGTGATTGCGCCGGAGAAGCGCGACGCTCGCCGACTCAGCGTACTGGGCCCACTGTCGATATGCATGCGCCAGGGAACCAGCGACTTGTCAGACGTGGTAGGTCGCTCCTGCTCACCCGTGAGCCGCGGCAGGTCCAAAGGGCCCAACCAAGAACTTCAAACCAGACGCGCTCAAGAAGTACGATGGCGGATCCATCCATCGAGTTCTCAAAGATTCACACCATAGCGGTGCAGCGTCGGGCGCGACGACAAGATCTCGCCAACTACTTCACCGGTGCTCAAGACCAACGCCGATCTTGGCTCATTCACTTGCTCGGACAACTCCATTTCTTCGTATGACCTGTGCCATCAGCTTTGTCGGTGCTTCACAAGCGCCACAAGCCCCATGGCCAGAAAGCGATCCTCATTTGCTTGCCCGTATGAAGGAGAACCCCGCAAGTGTATACAGAGATTCAGCTGCAGCGCAACATCCCAGACGCTCCACTCTGCCATGTTATTAGCGCTGCTCCATCGAACGCGTAACCGCAGGATGAGGGAGGAGATGGCGATGTGAAAATCGAGATGTCACGAGCTATATGCTCGCCGACAAGAGCGCACGGCCGAGGAGGGAGGAAACTCCCCGAGAGAACGCAGGAGCGTATGATCTCGACAAGGAGGATGCCCTCCAGCAAAGAAGAACCGGAGGCGGAATAATAGAAAGAGGAAGGCTAAGGATGTGCTAGTCGCCGAGCAGTCCCGGAAGCGGAGGCGGCACCGAGAAGGCCAAAGCGGGCGACTCCGCGAGGTGTGGTGGCCGCACAAGCGTGACGGTTCCGCAAGCAAGACTACAAGATCCATCGCACTAAGGGCCATGACCTCCAAGCATGCAAGAAGGTTGAGCAGATGGCGAGCTACGTAAAGCTGAATATGAGCTGCCGCGACAAGGAGAAGGCTCAGAAAGTGGCGGAGGATCCGCAAGAAGCGCCCCGTCCGGGAGGGCGCCAAGGCAGGTCAAGCAAGCAGCAAGGAGACGACTTCCCGTGGCGCGAAAGGACGAAGACGAAGATGAGGATGATGAGATGGACGAGGATGAGACCGACGACCAAGAGTTTCTGTATATGATGGAGGTTTTGTGTTGTCGGGCAAGTCTTTACACACCTCGCACCGCCAACTCAAACAAGGTGCGGAGGTAAATGCAAGCAGAACCATCACGAATCGACGAAGCCCTCGGCGGTCCAAAGACGCCCATCGCCTTTGATGTTGAGGATCACCCCGATCGCATCATCGCGGTCGGGTGCTTGCCGATGTTGGTTTCACCACCATCCGCAACCTCGTGGTCACAAAGATGTTGGCTGACGGCGGGCCGCCTAAATCTGATCTCTTCCGGGTGCTTCAACAAGCCCGATCCCCGACATCGAGCTCAAGAAACCGGTACCTTTCAAGGAATTAACCCGGAAGGAGCAAGTCAAGGGGAAGATCACATCGCCAAGGACATTTGGCAGCGAGCTGAATTTCAAGACGTAGAGAGTCACGCTTGACGTCGCTGATTTCCCATTGCCCTACAATGGGATACTCGCCATCCAATTGCCAATTTCATGGCAGCCTTCATTACGCCTACAATGTGCTCAAGATGCCTAGTCCGATAAGTGTCATTTCGTCCAAGGCGACAAGAAGGATGCACTTATCTGCACCGACAAGATTTACCGAAGCAAAGAGCCACAGCAGCACACCAAGTCCGCAAGAGTAGCTCGATGCCCACTCCGCAAGCGCACCTTCGAGTGCTGCGCCCTGCCGAGGACGCACCGCCGAGCTCCACCGCAAGTGCAAGAAGGCAAAGACAGCTTCACCAGAGACCAAGAAAGTGGCCGCCAAGGAGGACGGCACGGTGGTACGTTTCACCATCGCGCACGCTGACCCTAAATAGGAAAGCCGCTGCTTTTCCTGTGGGCTAATGTCGGCGTGTTTGCATGGCAACCATCTTACATCCCCGTGTTCCTGTGAAAGTAATTGAGCACCACCTGCCGCCTGTCCTCACGCCGCCCGCAAGCAAAGAGTCGAAGCAAGCGTGCGGAACGCCAAGAGTTCATAGCAGAAGAAATCAAGAAGTTGAAGCAGCAGGCCTCGCCCGAGGAGTACTCCATCCAACGTGGTTAGCCAATCGAGTAGTTAGCGCAAGGCTAACGGAAGTGGAGGCTTTGTATCGACTTCAAGGATGTTAATAAAGCTTGTCCCAAAGGTCCATTTCCTGCCGCCGATCGACCGATTGTCGACTCCACGGCAGGATGTGATCTCGCCATTTCGGATGCATACTCGTGATATCATCGATCTTCATGGCGTAAGAGGATGAAGAGAAAACCGCATTCATTACTCCATGTGGCACGCATCGCTTTGTAGAATGCCTTTCGGACTAAAGAATGCCGGTTCAACATTTGCAAGAGTAGTCACATGCTTTTGAGCCACAAATGCACGTAAATGTAGAAGCATACATGGATGACATAGTGGTCAAAATCAATGACGAGAAATTTTGGTTCAAGATCCGAAGAAACTTGTGCAAATCTGCGCAAGATCAATCTCAAGTTGAACCCCGAGAAGTGCGTGTTTGGAGTTCCTCCGCAAGCTTCTGGTTCTTATATCCCGTAGGGGATTGAAGCCAACCCCGACAAGATCAAATCCATCGAGAAGATTGAAGCCCCGGTGCCAAGGATGTGCTAAGGCTTGCCGCTGTGTTGTGCTCTCAAGAGGTTCATCTCTAAGTTCTCGCTGAAGGCTCGTGCCATTTTTCAAAATTTTGAAAAAGGCAGGTCCAATGAAATGGACTCCGAAGCGGAGGCTGCGCTCACAGGACTTGAAGAGATACCTATCCTCCACTCAAGATTTGTCGACCTAAACCACAAGAGAAGTTGTCACAGATCTAGCGGCAACCAATCAAGTGGCTAGTGCTGTTAGTAGCGGAGAGGAGGCAACCGATGAACCAATGCCATGGCAAGCGAGTCCAATGACAAGCTGGGGCTTCCCATCAAGCTCGTCCCGTAAGGATGGATCTCGTAATTGCCTAAGAGAAACAAGAAGATGGTGCAAGCCAGTTTATTTTGTCGGCCTTCTCGCAGGGGCTAGATCAAGATACTCGAGTGCGGTTGCCTTTCGCCTTCTCATGGCCTCGAGGAAGCGCGCCATTACTTTCAAGAACATGAGATCACAGCTTGTCACCGCTTATTGAAGAGGAAGTTGGTTATCGGCGACTACTTTTCGGCAAGAGCCCCGGCCGCCAAGAAGGTCCCTAAGATCAACGCCGAGGCGCCGAGGAGCAGCTGCCCAGAAGCCCCTAGGGTTTGTTCCGCTGAAGGAAGCTCCGCAAGCTTGTCGGGAACATCAAGCCCGCAGAGACACAACTTCGCCAGAGAAGCGGATATTCCGCAAAGAATCTCCAAGATCAACACTAAGAGCGCCGAGGAGCAAGATGCTCCGCAGGCCCCTAGGGTTTGTTCCGCTGAAGAGAAGCTCCCGACAAGTTTTGCTTCGCAAGCTTGTCGGGAACGCTGCTCGCAGAGCCGCAGTTTCTGCCTGGAAGCGGATGTTCCCGCAGCAGCAGATTTGCCTTTTAGTCCTCATCGCCGAGCCCCGAGCTCCGCATGGGCACCGCAAATCGTCTGCTTCTTCAAACAGAGCCCCTAGTAAGCAATAACGAGCATAAGGCTCCATGTCTATAATTTCTTCTTTCTTTCTCTTAAAGAGAAGATCCCTCCGCCCACAAGTTCACCGGGGAGAAGGAGAAGATAATGACGTGGATATGGCGCTGCTCAAAGAAGTACAGCCTTGCCGGACATAGATGACGAAAAGCTGTTGCCAAAGTTTGAGCACGCCTTAAATTTTTAAGTTATACTCCTTGAACGACTGCGGTCTTTGTATGGAAAACCTCTAGGCTGAGGAACCTGCTCAGGTTAAGTTATGCCTTTGATTTGTTTCGAGTCCGCCAACAATACAAGTGGCTGCAACAGCCCCGATCAAGGTTTTCTGTCGGAGGCAACACCGCCAAGAAGCTGTCGATGTTCCGCGACTCAGAAGTGTGCTTATGCGCGCAAGTTCCCTAAAAGCATAGGGTAAAAACATACAAGGGATGTAACCGAATAAAGGAGATAACATAGCAAGTATTGCCCAGTGATAAAGTTATATTACAAAAGTAACTTATTACGCACTAATCGAAATAACAAATGACAAGGAAGAAGAAGAAGGGCGCCAGCACTCGACCCCGGCAAGCCGTGTTGCCGAGGGCTGCGTAATACCAAGATCCATCCGCGCAAGCCAGAGTTGCCGGGCCGCGATATCGATAAGTCTTTCGTCCTCATCATGCATCCTCTTATGGACTAGGGAATGCGAAACCGCTGCTTTCCCGAAACCGCCGTGTCTTTGTATGGAAAACTCAGCGCTGAGGAACCGCTCGTGGCTGTTGCGCCTTTGATTTGTTTCGAGTCCGCCAACGATAAAAGCATGCTGCAACTAGCCCTCGACGAGGTTTTTGCCGAGGCAACACCGCCAAAGAAGGCTGCCGATGTTCCGGACTCGCCGGGCAAGCGTGTTAGCGCCGCAAGTTCCCTAAAAGCGAGGGTAAAACATACAAGGGATGAGACGGGAGGCCGCACTAACCTCGCTCCCGCCTCCGCCAAAGGCGTGAGAAAGGTCGAGTAACGTGGGGAGGCGGCAGGCTCTGTCGGAGATGAAATGTCTCGTCCGAGGGATACCAAGGATTAGCTCTTGACGGGTTCAACCCGCAAGACAAAAGACCCGCCAACGCCCCTTTTCATTAAAAAACATCCCACTCAGATACAGCCATAGAGGATGAAAACATGAAAGAGAGGATTACAAGTTTTAATGCAGCTAAGGCCAAGGCTTACAAATTAAAAAGATAAGATGTCCTGTAATCCTTTCCTGCCCTTTTCGTAGAGGTAGGTCAAGGAGGCTAAAAGGGCAAAAGAGGCGCTTAGATGAGCTACGGGTGCCGAAGACACCAAGAGAACATCCCGGGCCGTCCGGCTTGATGTGATGGCGGCGCCGAAGCGGGCTCAAGACGGGTGGCAGGACGCCGACTGCCGAGGGCACTACGCCTCAGATTCGACTTGACGGCCTTGTCGCCAGCCTCTTCCCTTCCGCAGCCTCCCCACGCCAGCCGCCCAAGGAGACGACTCGGGAGTTCAAGGAGCCGGGCGACACGGATGATGGGGTCGCCGTGACGCACGGCGACGCCCGACGCCTAGTTGGGCCCGCATCCCGCCGCCCGCTACCTCGCTGCCGCCTGCCGCTTCTCCTCCGCTACTCGCCGAGGGGGAATTCTTCACGGAGGAGCTGTCCACGCAGCACTTCGCCCGAGTGCCGAGTCCTCAAGACCTTGACGGAGAGGAGGTTGCCTTCATTAACTTAAATGGAGGGTAAACCCCGCCATCAGTGTGGATACGGCTAACGCCTTCCGCCACCATCAAGATACATCACATTAGGCTGGGAATACAACGGACTCGCGCCGCTGATCCCACAGCCCTCATGTGCGCTCGCCTCGTGGATCCGACTCATCGGCCACAAACGGAGCTGAAGCCCGAGGCGACGACGAGGCGCCCGGGCGCAGCCTCGATGAAGAACTCGCAAGCCTGCCCTCAGATGGACCGCCACGGGAGAAGAACCGCCAGGAGGCGGGATGGCGCGCCCTGGCCCGCCTCTTTCCCCGAGCGCCGACCTCGCCCCGACCTGCCCACGACCTGCCCCTCCTCTTCCCTTATGGCTGGCTCCCACCACAGCGCTGGATAGGAGGGCGCGCTGCAGGCGACTCGCCACCACCGATGAAGGTCTGGGGTTCCTTTTCCATGGCTAATGAGAGAAAGGGAGCAGTGTCAAGAAAGGAGGAGATGAGAGAGTGCGGCCTCAAGGCCCCCTTACGCTTCTTTTAAGGAGCGAGGTGGGCTCGGCCGCCTGGCCAAATAATCAAGGGAAAGGAAGAGCAGGAGTGGGGGCCACCACGCTGCCCCGCCGCGATCCTCAGCTTCCACTTCCACCGCCCACCACCCTGCTGTGGAAGCTGATGGCGGGATGCAGAATCCGAGGCGACGGATGAGGTGACCTCGCCTGCACTCATGATCACGGGGTGGACGCTGAATCAGCAAGACGCCACCCACGCCTTCCCACCACGCCGCGATTGACGCGGCTGCTACGGGAGGACGAAGGTACGGAGGGATTTGCTGGACCCAGTGCCGCATGAGCTCTGTGCCTGTTTGGCTCTGGCCCCACAGCGCCAAGACTGCAGGCCCAGCCCGGGCTCTTGCTGGTAGAGCAAAGCAGGGTAACCTTAGTACCTCGAACTTGTGCATGGGCAACGAAGCTGTCTCGCTGGAAGGCTTGCCAAGGCTCCGCCAAGACCCTCCACTATTCATATTATCGCCATTCAAGAACAAAGTGTTAACTTTGAAGATAAGGCCCCGCAAGAGGAGCTTGCCGAAGGAAAGACCCCGGCAAGAGGAGCTTGCTGAAGAACAAGACCCCGCAAGAGGAGCTTGCCGGAAGGCCAACTAAGGCATGTCAAGAGACTTGCTGCGATGCGCCACGATCCAGTGCAAGACCCGGAGAGCTGCAAGCTTATGGGTGCGATAAGATAGCCGCATGCAAGGTGCTTTGCTGCTGATGAAGCCACCACTCAGATCCATGCTCCAACAAGATCCCACGACGTGGTCGCAGCAGTGGTCGCCCCCGTGCACGTGGCGGTGGTCAGGCAAGCTCAGCGGCGAGGTGGCAAGTGAAGGTGACTAGGAGGCCATCGTGGCGATCGGTGGCGCCTAATGGTCGCTTCTCAGACTGTGGAGCGACCGGACGGCATTAAATGCTCTTGTCCCCCGCCGAATTAGGTAGGAGACACAGAGATAGCAGTGTACCAACCCGCTTACCTTTCTCACCCTCTTCTCATACACTGCTCAGCACCCTTTAGACTATAAAAGGAGGCCTGCAAGACGAGAAGGGGTTCACCTATTCGAGACCACAAAGATACCCACACTTTCGAGCAAGAACAAATACAAACACAAAGCAGCAGAGGAGTTTTATCCTCCCGAGAGCTCCGCCGGGTAAAATCTCATGGTGCCTCGACCTCGATCTGCTCTTCAGGCGCCTCCTCTCCTCGCGTGACCGAGAAGGCCCCTGCCCCATAGGTGCTCGTGCCTCCTCACCCACGACACCGCCTCAAGATTCTATGCCTAGCGCCGACTAAGAGTTCGCCCTTCCGCCATTAAAATTTTTACACTTCACTGTCTTTTGTTTCTTTCTTCTCTTAACCCTTTTACTAAAGCCCTTAAGCGCCTACTTATGCATTGTTCAAGCAGACACTTGATGTTCCATCCGCACTATTATACTCGGGGCTTTTTACCGTGCTTAATTATAAGGGCTTTATGCCCAAAGACATGTGTCAAGCTTCCACATGTACCTTTTATTCACCACTATATGCATCGATATGACTTAAGTTTTGGCAAGCTGGTGTCGGTTCTCCGTGCTTACCCCCACGTCCGAATTGTTCGGCTAGGAGGTAAAGGAGCACCTCGATTGTTACTCGCTGGTCAGCCGGATGTGTACCTCGACTAGGTGAAGCCGAAAGCTAGTGTTCTTAAGGGAATATTCGGTCGGTGACTTGAAAGATGATCTTTAACTACTTATTTATCTCGCCCCTGATGTTTTTCTCGCTTCGCATATCCGACATGCACTTTAGGGCATGCCTCCTGTGGAAAGGAACCCCTAACGGAACTATTCTCCTAGAAGATGTTTCTTACTAACCATGTAATATAACATAACTAGTTGGGCACTTGTCCGATAAAGCACTAATGACGCCTACGCCGGGTCTCCATGCATGCCCTCGGTTGTTTTTAACCGAGAAGGTATTCGACACACCGACTCTAGGGTCCCAAGGTTGAAGCTTAAAAGGTTGGCAAAGACAAACGATCTACAATCCGCTAGAAGGCATTTTACATGTCATTTTAAAATACATTGTCACATTGATCGATCAGATTCCTCCTCAATCCCATCTAACAGTCTGTATAATTTACATCCCATTGGGAAAATTTAGCGCCAACTCTACTTGGCAGATACTAAACTCACAGGATTCCTTCCCGCGGGCCCCATAGGTCCGATTTAGGCCATATGGTTGGGATCCGCCTTATTGTACCGCTTTCACCATGGCCCAGCCTCCGCACCTTGGCGGCAGTCAAATCTTCCAAAACAAGCGCCCCACT
>JAHHZJ010001036.1:0-38104 GCA_021437245.1 Aegilops speltoides | reverse complement strand
CCCCCCGTTTTCTCTAAGTCCCAGATTCTATCATTTTCTTGCATTTTCATAGCATCACATCTTCGCATCCGTAGCTCCGTTTTGGGCGTATAATATGTCAAATTGTTCGACTCGAAAAGTACATCATTTCATTCCATTGCATCATTTTCATTTGAGCTCATCTTGATGCCCGAAATGCTGTTGGAAGAAGTGCTTCGGGATCGTTAGTCTCTTTGGCTCTTATAACTTCGAGCTCTTTTGTCATTTTGCCATGATTTATGTGTACATCCTATGAGTATGAGCTCTACATGAATGTTGGACTATGCCATGCCATCTTTCCATAGGTGTTGACCTTGTATTTTTGTGAGTTGTGTGCTGAGTGCATTGAGCTTGTAAAGTAGAGTAGTTCTTTATTCTTGTTTTGCTTGTGATTTTGTTATATTTTGATGCCATGTTAACATGCTTCTAGTAATCAATCCATGTATAATATGGAGATGCTCTATAAACATGTTTTGATATAAATGTCTTTCTCTATCCATTCATGGTCTTGGTTGCAATTATAGCCTGCTGGAACATGTTCATTTCTTGCTCTAAAGTTGCTTGAAAATGTTTCCTGACAGATTGTTTGCATGAGATTCAATTTTCACGAGGTCGTTGTAGTTGATCCGTGTATGCTATAAACTTGATCTTGCCATGCTTAGCTTCATAAACATGCCTTCTTGCTGTTGGTTGCCTTGCCATGCCATTTATTTCTCTGTAGTGAGTGGTTCGAGCTCACGAACATGCCTACTAATCGTTGTTTCTGCCATGTTCAAATCTGTAATATAACTTGCCATGTTTACATGGGTGCCATCATATTTTCCATGCCTTTTTGGCTCATGGTCGATAAGGGTCTTTTGATATATGCTATTAGTAGTTTCATGCCATGCCTTTGTTTGCCATGATAAGTTCCTGTAACATGTTGTTTGATAGCTCTAAACATTGCAACTGATGTTATTTACGCTAAAGTCTGAAATTGTTATTACTTACAATATCTCCATGTCATTTTGAGCATGTTCTAGTTGTTTACGGAGATAGCTCAGTGTTCATGTTTTGTTATGCTTTACATGTACTTCATGCTCATGCCTTTTGTTATTATGTTGGGATGCTGTAGCATGTTGTTTTGATGCTTGTAAGATGCCTAGTTCTTTGTTTTGAATGATTGTTGCTATGACTTGTATAGTGTGCATGTGTTGAACCCGTTGCTCCGTTTTGAATGTGCTCTATATGAAACTTGCTTGATTTTGCATGTAGTTTCATATTATCATGTTGAATCCTTGTTTTGGTGTGTTTGCTTGATGTTTGGGTGCATTTTGCATCAATGCCATGTTTGACTTGTTTTGCTCATATCTTCTAGGCCGTAGCTCGAATCTAATGAACTTTATATGTAACTTGACTAGAATTTTGTGTAGATCATCTTGGTGCATCTTAACTTGCTGTTTAACAACTTGAACATAAGGTTTATTCAGTTCTGGACCAATTTCGAAATATGCATATGAGGACTTACGGAATTGTTATATGTTGTTCCGGCCTCATTTAAACTTGTCTTGATGTGTTGTTCTTGTTTGCATCATCTCTTGCCATGAATAGCTTCATGTAGCTTGGTCATGCATCATGCTTGTTGTGCATCATGTCTTGTTCATGTGTGGTGTGTTTACCATGTTGTGTGCTTCTTCTTGATAGTTCTGTTTACGTTGCGATCGTGAGGATTAGTTAAATCTGCGTGTGGTTCGTCTTCGTGGTTTCATCTTCTTCATGGACTCGTTCTTCTTCCTTGCGGGATTTCAGGCAAGATGACCGCTACCCTGGATCTCACTACTATCATTGCTATGCTAGTTGCCTCGTTCTTTAGCTATCTTTGCGCTACCTATTACTGTTTGTCAAGCCATCCCATATTGCCATGAACCTCTAATCCTTTGACACCTTTCCTATGCAAACCGTTGTTTGGCTATGTTACCGCTTTGCTCAGCCCTCTTATAGCGTTGCTAGTTGCGGTGAAGTTGAAGATTTCTCCATGGTGGACAGGATTTTGGTTGGGATATCACAATATCTCTTATATTATTAATGCATCTATATACTTGGTAAAGGGTGGAAGGCTCGGCCTTATGCAGTGTTTTGTTCCTCTTGCCGCCTAGTTTCCGGCATACGGTGTTATGTTCCCGGGTTTTGCGTTCCTTCTGCGATCGGGTGATTTATGGGACCCCCGACGGTTCGCTTTGAATAAAACTTGTCGTAAAGGCCCAACATTGACTTTTACCATTTGCCTCACCTAGCCTACTTTTTCCTTGGGAGTCGCGCATTGAGGTCATCTTTTATAGCCCCGGGCGGTGCTTGTCTGAGTGTTGGTCCAAACCGTAGAGCACCGGGACTGTCTGGGACCATCCCTTAGCAACTCTGGGTTGTCGCCTACTCTGAAGCTTGCTCAATCCGGTGTGCCACGAGGCGAGATATGTGCAGCTACTATCGGGATTGTCGGCACATTGGGAGGCTTTGCTGGTCTTGTTTTACCATTGTCGAAATGTCTTGATGTCACAGGGATTCGAGGCTGATCGGGTCTTCTGGGTGAAGGTCTATTCGCCGATGATCGCGAGAGCTTGTCATGGGCTAAGTTGGGACACCCTGCGGGTATAAACTTTCGAGCCGTGCCTCTGGTTATGTGGAAGATGGGAATTTGTTAATGTCGGTTGTAGATAACTTGACACTTGATCCGAATTAAAACGCATCAACCGAGTGTGTAGCCGTGATGGTCTCTTCTCGGTGGTCAGGAAGTGAACACGATTTACGTGTTATGTTTGGCGTAAGTAGGTGTTGGGATCACCTCTTGATCATTGCTAGCTTCACGTCCGTTCCGCTTGTTCTCTTCTCGCTCTTATTTGCGTTGGTTAGCCACCATACTTGCTTAGTCGCTCTTTGCAACCTCACCACTTTACCCTTCCTTTCCCATTAAGCTTTGCTAGTCTTGATACCCATGGTAATGGGATTCTTTGAGTCCTCGTGGCTCACGGATACTTCAAAACCAGTTTGCGGTGCCTATGTTACCGGCGGTGGCGCAACCAAGCTCAAGGAGGAGCTTGATGAAGATCTTGCCCTTTGTGTTGTTTCGTTCTAGTTGATCGATAGTGGAGCCCGGTTGGGGTCGATCGGGGACCTTTATCGCATTTGGGGTTCTTCTTTTATTTTTGTTCCGTGGTCGGACCTTGATTGTATCTGGATGATGTAATGCTTTATTCATGTAATTGTGTGAAGTGGCGATTGTAAGCCAACTATGTATCTCTTTCCTTATGTATTACATGGGTTGTGTGAAGATTACCTCACTTGCGACATTGCTTTCAATGCGGTTATGCCTCTAAGTCGTTAGCCCGACCGTGGGAGATATAGCCGCATCGAGGCGTTACAAGTTGGTATCGAGCCTTCCCGACCTTAGGAGCCCCATTGCTTGATCGTTTTTAGTGGCGAGTTGTGTCTAGAAAAATGTTTTGAGTCATTTAGGATTATATATATCGGAGAGTTAGGAATTCTTTTTACTCCCGGTCCTTGACCTTACGGTGAGGTATCTGGCGTAGAGTTTTGACTCTTCTCTTCTTAAATTTCACTAAAAAATTTTTAGGATCACGGGTATCTTGGAATCGTTCGATATTCTTATGGCGAGAACATTGTTCTTGGTGCCTCGACATTTAGGGGTTGTGGCGGTGTCCGGGGAGTTGAGCTCGAGGTGTTGTCGTCATAATTTTATCGTTGCGATTCGGAATACACGAGTTTAATGCGCCGACATCGAAAATCTCTTTTGTGCAGTTGTTGGTGAGATAACCCGCTAACCCGATCTTGAGGTGAGTGCGGGGAGTATTGCCATGACTTGTATAACGGATGCTTTTGAAGGTTGAGGTAGCGATTTCGAAGGTTTCTTGGTTATGTGTTGACGGATGGATCTGACTAGATGTAGGGATTGTTAGTTTGGGTGAGATATATTGCTCCCTGTATCCCCAACACTAGATTGCATAACCGAGAAAGTTTGGGAGTTTTATAGGTGGGAATTCAAGTAGCTCTTAGGATATCTTTCCGACGGATGTATGATATGAAATTGGGGTTCGGCGTCTAGTGGTCCGCCTATTCACGGTTGGTTTCTGATGGTCTCGTTGTGTCTTAAAGAGTCCTTGGCTATGCCGACTCGGGGCGCTTCCGTATGTCATGTGCCTTGCCTTGTACATGATGGTCTTTGTCTGATCGAGCCGTGTAGGCCCCACCAAAACTTGGACGAAATCTCTATCATATGTTTGTTACGGCTTATACGCAAGCCAAGTCCTTTGTTTTGTTTTAGTTGTGGTATTGAGTTGCTTCAATGTCAAGTGTTGATTCCATACCTTTCGAAATGGTGTTCTCATACTCGATGTGAATACCAATCCTTCTCGACAATCGAGATTGTCATGTCAATCCTTTTCAACGGCGTGTTTCTCTTCAAGTGGATCCGATCACTTCAACATCAGCAAGACCAATTATCATTTCTTCTCAGCGGTGTTTGTTTCATCCGTCTCCAAGTTGCCTTTGTTTTCCGCCCACCCACCCTTTTTCCTCAAGGACTAAGATTTCTTTATCAAGTATCCTATTATTCACGTGAAGTTTCTCCATTCTTTTCCGTCAATGTTCTTACCCGGTGGTTCTCAAGAAGATGTTCTACTAGTTCGTCTTTCCTCATTCCTTTTCTCTTCTCCGGTGGATTCAAGTCAAGTTTTGTTGATCATACCTTTTTCCTGATTACAATGTCTTCTCATATCGGTGCACCTCATTATCATTCTACTTCTCGCTATTTGTTATTCCGGAGTGCTCAAGATATCTCGAAGATTCGTGTTTCCACTCGCATTCGTTCAAGCTCTTTGAGGTTGGTATCTCATTCAAGTCATTTAATTCAACGGTGCAACATCCCTTTCAAAATCTTTTCAGCGGTGTTCTTTTGAGTGGGCCCTAACCCACAAGTCTTTTCGAGGATCTTACGACTCTTCTATTTTCCCGAGCTATCCCAAATTCTTCTCCAAGTTTGGCGTAATAATGAGTTATCATCAATCAAATGCTTTTCTCCAAGATCTTTCAAATTCTTTTCATAGTTGGCTCAACCTCTTCGCTTTTGATTCTTCGGTGTGCCTCAATAATTCTTGGTGGTGTTTCTCGTTGTCATTCTCATCATTTGAAGACGAAGAAGAGTTTCTATTTAATCTTGCTCTATTCTCTTCAAGATTCATGGTTCTAGCTTCATGCCATCCTCATAATTGTTTTCAATTGTGAGAATTCTTTTCACCCATCGGATCATTTCATGAGTTGTTTCCATTTCTTTCCTCCGAAGTCCATCATGACATAATTCTTCATTCTCAGCGTGTAGCTATCATTCTCCAAATCTTCTTGGTGATTCGTTCAAATATCCTCTAATCAGTTCATGATCTCTTCGTTCTCATGTATCTAAATCCCTCAAGTATCTTCATTTGTTTTCAATTCTTCCGGTGAATTGAGCCTTTGCTACTTTCATTTTCAATTCTTACGGTGGTTCTTTCAAGATCACTCTTCCTTGTTCACCATATCAATTCATTTGTTGTTCCAATCCTACGGTGGTTGTTGAAGACCTTCTCAAGTTTTGATATATCTCTCTTCAATCCTTTCTCACGAGAATAAGTAGTATGCCAAATCCATTGCTTGTCATCAATTTAATTGATGAAGGATAAGCATACAATAATTCTTATTCTTATTTCATCGAGTTCAATTCTTTTCTTTTCTTCATGATGAATAAATTATTGATTGTTCATGATGAAGTAATTCTCGGTTTCATTTGTTTCATCTTCTCTTTTGCGGAGTTCCAAGCTCTAATTATCACGGAGATCCATCTAAATCATTACAAGGTTTCACCTTGTGTTTTCAATTCTCTTTCTTTTCATTCCTTTTGTTTACGGAGTTCTTCATGGAGGCTCTACATGATGGTTCATCAAGGATTCTCTTCATTTCCCAATTGTTCTTCAAGATTTCTCTTGAAGTTATGATCCGCCTTATCCTAAAATAAACATGGTGCTCAACACATGTTTTTCTTTCAAGTATTCTTCATCTTGCATTCCAAAGTGCAATTTCTTCTATCTTATCTTTTGAGATGGTGTTATGTCACTCTTGACAATTTCCTTCATGTTTCATGATTCTTATTGTTGTCAAGAATGAGGTATTTTAAATCCATCAATCTTTTCTTTGGAGTTATCTTGGTATAGATTTCACCTAAAGCCTTCCCTAAGGAATGTTGCTATTATGGTGTTTATCAATGATCCAATTATCTCCTTCTCATCTCGATGAAGAAGTTTTTCATCTCTTTGGTGCTCTCAATCAAATCATTTGTTTGCATTAGTGGCGGGTTGTCACCTCATAGTCTTGAGATGTTTCCATAAGCCCACTACAAGCTTATTCTTTTAGTTGTTGGTTTCCAACAACTCCATTCTAAACTTCTAGAAGGATGCTTTCCAAGTTCATTTGTGGCGAAAGTTGGCTTTTTCTTCTCCGTTCTCTTATTCCTATGATCTATCTTCTATTCTTTCTTAGGAGGCATTGTGATGTTGCTCTTTTCACTCATCATCTCGAATTATGAGCATCATGTTTTTTCATTCTTATCCTTTTACTTGAGTGTTGTGTCATCTCTTCAAGTGCTTTTCATCTCATCAAGTTTTCCTTCTTCTTTCGATCAGTCTTGCCCAAATTATATCATTCTTATTCCTCCTCTATCTAGCTTTAACGGAGTGGTTTGAATACTATCTTGTCCATTAAACTCTTGATTCATGTCTTTGCAACCTTCAAGTTCTCGTAATACTCCTTGTTCCTCTTTTCTAGCGGATTGTTTGCAATCTCGTTCATCTCATTATACTCTTTCTTTTAAATTGCTCAACCTCTCAAGGTTCATGGTTTCACTCGTTAGTCAAAGAAGCAACTTAGTTTTACCTCTTCTCTTCCTCTTCCGTTTTCCCTCGGTGCCATTCTAGATCTCGGGGCGAGATCCTCTCGTAGTGGTGGAGTGTTGTGGCACCCGGATCCGATCGCCCGAGTGTACGCGATTATTACGTCGTTGTTGCCATGTCTTGTGCTTGCGTGTTGCACTTTGCCATGTCATCATTTGCATTTTATCATGTCATCATGTGCATTTCATTTTGCATACATGTTAGTCTCATGCATCCGAGCATTTTCCCGTTGTTCGTTTTGCAATCCGGCACTCCTATGTCATCAAGCGTCCCTTCTTCCCTCTTTTGTGGCGGGTGTTAAACTTTCTCGGAATGGCCGAGGTTTGCCAAGCGGCCTTGGTATACCACCGGTGAACCGCTTTGTCAAGTTTAGTGCCATTTGGAGGTCGTTTGGTACTCAAGGGTTAGCAGGGTAACAAGTAAAGCCCTCTTTGAGTTGCAGCCCAACACCCTTCAAAGTGGCCCAAAACCCACCAAACTCCCTCCATGCTCTCGGCCGTTCGATCACGATCGCGTGGCGGCTCCGCACCTCATTTGGACTCTCTAGCTCCCTCTACCTATAAATATGTCCCCTCCGGATTTTCGCGATCTAAAACCTAGCCTCTTTCCCACTCCGCGCCGGACGTGTCGCCCGTGCGCCGGACCGTCCACCCCCCTCGCCACGTCGCCCCGGCAATCGCGAGCGCGACCGTCAGCCGCCGCCGCCTCCATCCTCCACTCAGAAGCGCCGCCCGTCGCCCAGCTCCTCGCAGCCTTCTCTCTCCTCGCCAGCCACAGGCCAGGCCGGGTCGAACCGCCCGAACCAGCGCCGCCCGCCGCCGTCTTGATCCGCGCCGCCTCGCCCGCCGCCGCTTCGCGCCGCCCCCGCCCCGCGCCGCCGCGCCGCCCTCCCATCCCCTCGCCGCCTCACCATCCACCTCGCCGTCCCCGCGGTCCCCCAGCCGCCCGCGCCCCTCATTCGCCGGCGCCCGCCGCCGCGCCCGCCTCCTCGCGCCGCCCGGCGCCCTCGACCCTTCGCCGTCCGCTCCAGTGATCCCCGGCGCCGCCGCCGCTCCGTCGCAGCCAGCGCCTCCGCGCCCAGCCTCTTTGCCGCCCCGGCGCCCGCCTCGCCCGCCTTCGCCCGCTCGCCCGGACCTCCAGCGGCTCGGATCGGCGGATCCGCGGATCCGGCCTCCCGACCCGATCCGCACCTCCCTCGCCTTCTCGGCCTCCTCCGCTTCTCCGGCAAATCCGGCGAACCTCGGGTTCCTCGAAATCCGTTGTCGCGAGTTGACCCGTTTTCCTCTAAGTCCCTGATTCTATCATTTTCATAGCATCACATCTTCGCATCCGTAGCTCCGTTTTGGGCGTATAATATGTCAAATTGTTCGCCTCAAAGAGTACATCATTTCATTCCATTGCATCATTTGCATTTGAGCTCATCTTGATGCCCAAAATGCTGTTGGAAGAAGTGCTTCGAGATGTTAGTTCTGAATCTTATAACTTCGAGTTCTTTTGTCATTTTGCCATGATTTATGTGTGCATCCTATGAGTATGAGCTCTACATGAATGTTGGAATATGCCATGCCATCTTTCCAGAGGTGTTGACCTTGTATTTTTGTGAGTTGTGTGCTGAGTGTATTGAGCTTGTAAAGTAGGGTAGTTGATTTCTTTGTTTTGCTTGGCAGATTCTGTTATAATTTGATGCCATGTTAACATGCTTCCACTAATCATTCTATGCATAATCTGGAGATGCTCTATAAACATGTTTTGATATACATGTCATGGTCTATCCATTCATGCCCTTGGTTGCAATTATAGCCTGCTGGAACATGTTCATTTCTTGCTCTAAAGTTGCTTGAAAATGTTTCTGACAGATTGTTTGCATGAGATTCAATTTTCACGAGGTCGTTGTAGTTGATCCGTGTATGCTATAAACTTGATCTTGCCATGCTTAGCTTCATAAACATGCCTTCTTGCTGTTGGTTGCCTTGCCATGCCATTTATTTCTCTGTAGTGAGTGGTTCGAGCTCACGAACATGCCTACTAATCGTTGTTTCTGCCATGTTCAAATCTGTAATATAACTTGCCATGTTTACATGGGTGCCATCATATTTTCCATGCCTTTTTGGCTCATGGTCAGTAAGGGTCTTTTGATATATGCTATTAGTAGTTTCATGCCATGCCTTTGTTTGCCATGATAAGTTCCTGTAACATGTTGTTTGATTGCTCTAAACATTGCAACTTTGATGTTATTTACGCTAAAGTCTGAAATTGTTATTACTTGCAATATCTCCATGTCATTTTGAGCATGTTCTAGTTGTTTCTGGAGATAGCTCAGTGTTCATGTTTTGTTATGCTTTAAGTGTACTTCATGCCCATGCCTTTTGTTATTATGTTGGGATGCTGTAGCATGTTGTTTTGATGCTTGTAAGATGCCTAGTTGTTGTTTTGGATAGATTGTTGCTATGACTTGTATAGTGTGCATGTGTTGAACCGTTGCTCCGTTTTGAATGTGCTCTATATGAAACTTGCTTGATTTTGCATGTAGTTTCATATTATCATGTTGAATCCTTGTTTTGGTGTGTTTGCTTGATGTTTGGGTGCATTTTGCATCGATGCCATGTTTGACTTGTTTTGCTCATATCTTCTAGCCCGTAGCTCCGAATCTAATGAACTTTATATGTAACTTGACTAGAATTTCGTGTAGATCATCTTGGTGCATCTTAACTTGCTGTTTAACAACTTGAACATAAGGTTTATTCAGTTCTGGACCAATTTCGAAATATGCATATGAGGACTTCTAGGAATTGTTATATGTTGTTCGGCCTCATTTAAACTTGCCTTGATGTGTTGTTCTTGTTTGCATCATCTCTTGCCATGAGTAGCTTCATGTAGCTTGGTCATGCATCATGCTTGTTGTGCATCATGTCTTGTTCATGTGTGGTGTGTTTACCATGTTGTGTGCTTCTTCTCGATAGTTCTGTTTCGTTGCGATCGTGAGGATTAGTTAAATCTACGTGTGGTTCGTCTTCGTGGTTTCATCTTCTTCATGGACTCGTTCTTCTTCCTTGCGGGATTTCAGGCAAGATGACCGCTACTACGGATCTCACTACTATCATTGCTATGCTAGTTGCCTCGTTCTTTAAGCTATGTTGCGCTACCTATTACTGTTTGTCCAGCCATCCCATATTGCCATGAACCTCTAATCCTTTGACACCTTTCCTATGCAAACCGTTGTTTGGCTATGTTACCGCTTTGCTCAGCCCTCTTATAGCGTTGCTAGTTGCGGTGAAGTTGAAGATTTCTCCATGGTGGACAGGATTTTGGTTGGGATATCACAATATCTCTTATATTATTAATGCATCTATATACTTGGTAAAGGGTGGAAGGCTCGGCCTTATGCACAGTGTTTTGTTCCACTCTTGCCGCCCTAGTTTCCGTCATACGGTGTTATGTTCCCGGATTTTGCGTTCCTTACTGCGATCGGGTGATTTATAGGACCCCCTGACGGTTCGCTTTGAATAAAACTTGTCCAGCAAGGCCCAACATTGACTTTTACCATTTGCCTCACCACCCCTTTTTCCCTTGGGAGTCGCGCATCGAGGTCATCTTTATAGCCCGGGCGGTGCTTGTCTGAGTGTTGGTCCAAACCCTCGAGCACCGTCGGTGACCATCCCTTAGCAACAACTTACGGGCTGGCCTATCGGAAGCTTGGACAATCCGGTGTGCCACGAGAGCGAGATATGTGCAGCTCCTATCGGGATTGTCGGCACATTGGGAGGCTTTGCTGGTCTTGTTTTACCATTGTCGAAATGTCTTGATGTCTGGGATTAGAGGCGATCGGGTCTTCTGGGTGAAGGTCTATTCGCCGATGATCGCGAGAGCTTGTCATGGGCTAAGTTGGGACACCCCTGCAGGGTATAAACTTTTGAGAGCCATGCCTGCGGTTATAGGCAGATGGGAATTTGTTAATGTCCGTTTGTAGATAACTTGACACTTGATCCGAATTAAAACGCATCAACCGAGTGTGTAGCCGTGATGGTCTCTTCTCGGCGGTGTCCGGGAAGTGAACACGGTTTCTGTGTTATGTTTGACGTAAGTAGGTGTTCAGGATCACCTCTTGATCATTGCTAGCTTCACGTCCGTTCCGCTTGTTCTCTTCTCGCTCTTATTTGCGTTGGTTAGCCACCATACTTGCTTAGTCATTCTTTGCAACCTCACCACTTTACCCCTTCCTTTCCCATTAAGCTTTGCTAGTCTTGATACCCATGGTAATGGGATTCTTTGAGTCCTCGTGGCTCACGGATACTTCAAAACCAGTTTGCGGTGCCTATGTTACCGGCGGTGGCGCAACCAAGCTCAAGGAGGAGCTTGATGAAGATCTTGCCCTTTGTGTTGTTTCGTTCTAGTTGATCGATAGTGGAGCCCGGTTAGGGTCGATCGGGGACCTTTTATGCATTTGGGGTTCTTCTTTTATTTTGGTTCCGTAGTGGACCTTGATTGTATCTGGATGATGTAATGCTTTATTCATGTAATTGTGTGAAGTGGCGATTGTAAGCCAACTATGTATCTCTTTCCCTTATGTATTACATGGGTTGTGTGAAGATTACCTCACTTGCGACATTGCTTTCAATGCGGTTATGCCTCTAAGTCGTGCTTGACCGTGGGAGATATAGCCGCATCGAGGCGTTACAAAGCGCGCCGCCTTTGTGGCGATGGGCATGATTTAGCTCTGTCGCCAAAGCGATTGCCTTGGTAGCGCTGCGGATCTGCTTGACCATTTGCGGGCCGATCGCCCAGATCGAGGCGGTGGATAGAAGCGCCGCCACAGGGGCTTCAACATCCGCAGCGATGGGCGAACACCAATCTTGTCCCCGCGAAACTTCGTGATTCCGGCGCGGACTCTGGCGGACTCTGAACCTCCTGCGCCCTACCAATCGATCCGGATTAGGCGCGGTTATAAATTCACCGCCGCGGACATCTTCCAATGCTTCGCCTTTTGGCGATATCTCGTTCACTAAAGCATCTCTCGTTATCGGAGAGTCTGGCGGATTATGGCGAGGATGGTTGAGATCTCTGACGAAGAAGAAATTCAGAGCCACCACCACCCACTTTGTAGCCAGCATCGGCGATCTAGCAGACATGCTGAACTACGACTCGAAGACATCGGCGCTATGGGCGGCGATGCGGAGGCGAACGAGAACCAGCGCCTCTGAGGGCCTTTGGAAGACCACCTCGTCATCGACATATATATGGTGGACACCCCAAAAGAAGGGATGGCGAAGAAGCAGCGGAGGAAGACTCTTTGAAGAAGCAGCCCAAGCGAGGGGTCGTGGCGCGCTCTAAATCCCCCACAGCAAGAATGGAGATTCCGACACGGGAGATAATAACACTCGAGGCGCCGAAGACAACCCCCTCCAGCAAGACTCGGCGAGGGAGGATGCGAAGCAAGCCCTCATGAGGCGGCGGGAGCGAAGAGGTTGAGGATCATAACTATATGCCTCCCTCCGAAGGCAAGTAAGCCTCAGCGATGAAGAACTCGTCGTGCCGAGGACCCGTCAAACAAGAGCTTTTAGCGCGGGCTCATCGCCACGATGAAGCTTTGAAGAAGGAAAAGCGGAAGCTCACAACAGCGAAGACACACTCGAGAATGACATGGAGCAAAGTGCTCAAAACCATGAGATAAATCTGGCAATGGCCGCAATCGAAGAGCTACAGGCGTAAGCTGCTACGAGAATTGACGAGGAGGCCATAGAGCCTCCACGATCAAATGGCCCAGCCAGTCCATCTCGGACCTAAAAAGAAGGCCCGAAACAAGGTAACACGTCAAGTGTCCAGATGATAGCGGCACATACAAGTATAGAGGCGCCGCACACCCACTATGTTTCACCGATGAGGTCTTTGGACCATGAATTCCCAGCGGGGTTTAAACCCATAAACATAGAGGCCTACAATGGAACAACAGACCACAGATGCGGATAGAAGATTATATACTACATATACACATGGCAGAGAGGCGACCTCCACGCCATAAAATATCTACCCCTCAAGCTCAAAGGGCCAGCCCGTCATTGGCTCAAAAGCCTCCCGAAAACTCTTGTTGGAAGTTGGGAAGAGCTCGAGGCAGCGTTTAGAAGCGAATTTTCAAGGGACTTATGTCTATCCTCGGATCACGAGATGATCTAAGTCATATAACTCAACAGCAGGAGAGTCGGCGCGGAAGTGCGGAATAGGTTTCTTACCAAAAGAGAACCAAATAGTCATTGTCCGGACGCCAAAGCCTTAGCAGCTTTCAAGCACAATGTCAAAGACGAATGGCTCGCCGAGCACCTCGGTCGAGAAAGCGAGGACAATGTCGCACTAACAAACCTCATGACCCTTACGTGCGGAGAGGATAGTAGCTAGCAAGCGGCACCAGCGACCCAAGTACATCGAGATAAGAGATGGAAGCGGAAAATCACGGTAGCGAAAAAAACAGCCGGAATAAAGAAAAAAGCCCAAAAGCGCGGCGATCGGCGCCCGGATTCAAAAGCTCATGACCCAATACCAAAACACAGCCTCTCAAGGACGACAATGATGAATTGTCCAACAAACAAGATTTTGGGTCGGATATGTCAAATCCATAGTACCCCGGAAGGCACAAATCACACCCACGAGGATTGTTGGGTTTTTAAGCGATCTGGCCGACTAAATGCGAACACAAAGGGGCTCGATCGTCAGCGAAGAAGATAAACCCCACCGCGAGCCTTTGGAAAACAAAAGGCTTTCCCACAAGGGGTCAAAGCGATAAACTCACTTCACGTGATAACACGGAAAAATAGTCGGCACTTCCTAAAAAGAGCTTCACGCGGTCCAACCCAGCGAACCGTAGAGATTGGATATCAAAACCAATCACTTTCGACCACCGGACTATTCGAAAGCATTGAAATGCGGGGCGGACTCCTCGATATTGAATCCCATAATAGGCGGATTACAATTTACTAACGTCTTAATGGGCGGAGGCGATGACTTAAACCTGCTATATTCAAACACAATCCGGAGGATGAGGATAGACCCAACGAGAATCCGACACAGCCGCACTTCCTTTAAAGGGTGGCGCTTGAGCCCTCACGCCAAGTGCAGGCTCTATATTACTAGAAGTCGTGTTGGATCGCAAACAATTTTCGGCGAAAATTAATTTTCACATCGTCCCATTTAAAAGTGAATATCAAGCACTCTTGGGACAAAAGGCTTTGTCGCTTCAACGCCATACCGCATTCGCGTCTCTTACACTCAAGATGCCGGTCCGCATGGCGCAATTTCATCTGAGTCATTAAGGACCCGGACTCGGATAGGCGAATCCGGCCTCGGCGAGGCTAGGGGCTCCCTAGCGCACACCCCTTCCACGGGGCTGCGGCGCTAAACAATCGCGATTTCATATAAACCTTGCTTTAACTATTTATATTTCTTATTTTACATATTTTTCATACAATTGTTCTTAAAAACTAAAGGTTCCTCTCTTTCTCTGGATGAACAACATGCATACCCGTCGGGATAACGGTATAGCAGAGACCACTGGCGCGAGGCGTGCGGTGAGGACCCGTTGCAAGATTCTTTTGATTAAGACCTGCGTAGACCTTTTTCTTGTCTCTTGTTGTTACTCTCCTTGGTTTCTTCCTATAACCAAAGCGAACTGGCGCTTTGGCATCGGCGCGTCGAGAAGGCCGTGCCGTGCACAGACACTAGGGGCTTAGGGCATCGTTCGCCCATTATTATAAAGACCGAACACCTTAGGGAGTGTTCGGCGTCTCGAGATTAGGATTATATGCATCAGCTCGAATCATGTCTTTGGTCAAATGTTGGGTTTGCGGCTCCTGTGTTTTGCTGCCTTCGTTCCGTATCACGGCTAACAGCGGCACCGGGAGCACTCTGCGATTGTGCCCGAGTTAATTGGCGAGCACCTCGATGAAAGCGGCCCCTGTTGTCATGATGCAGCGAAGTCTGTCGACCACTCAATCGACTATCGGAATGTTTAGAATTCCCGCTTTGGCGAAGGACCGTTTCGGTCGAGCACATCGCACCGAATCGGCGATGTGCGGTGCCACGAGGGGCTATATCGTAGCCCCACCTCGAAACTCCAGCTAAGTGAAAGTGATAAAGCATTATAGTCCGGATTACCTAGTTAAACTCGCTACCACCTCCTTAAGCAGGGACCGAGGCGTCGGATTAAGTGTGGCAGCTATTTTTGCGAACACCCGCACCACGTGCGTGGGGGCTGAAGCGAACGCAATCTTTCAAGTTATACACAAGTATCGTGGCGGCCGCCGGGAAGTTTTACTACTTGGGCGCACAAGTATAAAAAGCGGTTATAACATAATGATCGATTTACAAGCTAATGCGTTCATTTGAGCGTTACATTCTTGAACCTTTGCGACTCTATTACCTGGCGCCACGCATAACTTCCCGAAATAGTGCTCGGCGAGGCGGTCTTCATCAAAGCCTGGCGGCAACAGGCGGTGGCGTCCATCTCAGGACAATGCACCTTCACAGGGCGAAACCATCCGCGCACCCTCTATGCAGGCCATTGCTTCATCTCCTTTATATGCGGCACCGCTCCAAGGAATTGCTGCGATGGCCGGCGTAGCTTCGTCGCCATGGACCTCTCGGCCATACATGGGCCCGCGACGTCGATCATGGCAAGTCCGGACAATCTATTTAGCTCGGCCCATTTGGCGGTGGTCCGTCAATGGAAGTGGCGATCCGGTTGTGGAATTGAGACCAATATAGCTCTTCGTCTCGTGATCCTCCTGGCTCTGGAAGTGCTTAGCGGCATCGGCCGCGCTTGCGCTAAGTCCATATATGGATCTTCCGGACTCCTGAGCGCTCAAATTGAGCATACTTTGCATCCATAAACCGGCGGCCTTAGAAAAAGGCTTGCCACCACGATCTCCCGACTGGCGCGGTTCCTCCTTCATAGCCGCATTGCGAGCGGGCATCCTTGGCTTCGGCGGTGGCCTTCTTCAGGTCTTCTGCTCGATAAGCGCTCCTTTTCAAGAGCCTCATTGCGATCGGTAGCATTCTTTAATTTCATGGCCAATTTGGCCACCTCCGCCTACTTAGGCGGTCGCGCAGCCTTTTCGACTTTCAACTCTTGGCCGCCTTGAGGCAGCGCGTCACTCCGCCGGGCCTGCTCCTTAGCTTGAGCAAGTTCGGCCGAAGGTTCTCCAACAGCGGCACCGTCGTACAAACAGTATATAATTTATCGAGAGGCTTGACCCCCTTAAATAAAGCGACTACGGAGAATTTACTTACCTTGCGACTCGTCAAGTCGCGGTTGACAAGTCACGATGTCCGCATCGCCATATCAAGTTATCGACTTAATTCGGCAAAGTCATTAGTCCGGCTGCCCTCGGACTATCCGCCACCTGCATAGGGGCGGCGGCATTTATTACTTGATTTTCGATCCTCGGCGCGCTGTATGCGTTTCGACAACCTACGAGTCGAGGGCTACTATCTGTCTGAGGCGCATTTTTATATGCAAAAGCTGTTAAAAGACAAAGGGTGCGTCATTCGCATACCTCAAATCTCGCCAGCAAAACCATGGGGCATTCGCAGCCGCTTTCGGTTGGGCGAAATCCTTCCAATCACCATACGCATCAGCGCCACGGTGATCTTCGAAATGGGCGCCCTCTCAAGCAGATTCTTGATTCTCGGCGGACACTAGTAGGTGCGAACTCTCAGCCCCTCGGACTCGGGGATACCCTCGTGATGACACCGGGTTACTTTGCTTCATCTGGTGGCGCTGCGGACGGAGGCGTATCGCTCTCCATCATCTCCGGAAGAAGGTCCCCCAAAGATGAACTCATCTGAGAAGGCTGCAGATCCGAACTGCAATATGAATATTTCGGTTATCCACAGAAGCACAAATGAAGGTATTTCCTTACTAATTAACTTCCTCTTTCATACTCACGGCTCGTTGGAGGGCTGGTCCTTGGCGATGATTGCAGCCAGATTCTCTCCGGACCTTGGACCCCAGTGAAGATCTCTTCCCGCTTAGGGCTTTGGCCTCCGGATCTTGGGGCGGTCCTCTTCTCCCCCGAGGGAGGATTCTTAGTTCCCCTCTCTTCAATCGCCCCTTTAGGCGAAATATTAGCTCCTCTATTTTCCTGTCGCCCCTTCTACAGGCGCAACCTCAACATTCTGACCAGCCACGGGCTCAGGTCACGGTCTCACAGGGAGGCCGGACACCTTATCAGCCTTGATCGCGCCACCCATTCTGTAAAGAACAAGGGGTGGAGGCGAACTCTAGAAAGGCATATAAACAAAATGTCAGGACTCTAAGCTATTTACAGTATCAAGGCGATCGCGGCTTAGGCTGCGTCCTCGGTGAATCCGGACCGCCACTGCGGTCAGAAGAACAGCAATACATCTCCATGGGTGTCGCACCCATAAAGTGTTGGAGAATCTGAGGTCCCTCGGATTAAACTCCCATAGGCGGAAGGGCCGGCGTTTGCGAGCGGAAGATGCACGATTAGCATAACTGCGGCACCTTGATCGGTCGATCTCCCTTGCTTGGAAGTCTCGAATCCGGCCTGCGGTGAGGCACGTCCTCGGGCGGCCCCAGTTGAACCTTGGTTGACCCACGACATCGGTTGGCGTGGAGGTCCCGAAGCGAAATAAGAGGCGGCGGCTTTTACTGCTGCCCTTGGAAGCGGTGATGTAGAGCCACTCCTGCTGCCACAGCCAAGTTCCTCTTGGAAGGAACCCTCGAGCCCGCAGGGCATCGACCTTTTGCTTATGGTCACCCGCGCGCACTCCGCTTAGCGCCCCGATCATCTTGGCTCCACCTTGAAGGTCTTCACCATAGGCGAAGTGGGGAATGGCGGAGGAAGGCTTGCGACGATAATGAATGCGGAGATATGGAGGATGGACTCGGAGCCAAGTCGTGAAAGTCCAGCCCATAGTAGAACAGGAGCCCTCTCACGAAGGGATCCGTTGGGAAGCAAACCCCAGCGGAGGTGGGATCTGGC
The DNA here is from genome assembly GCA_021437245.1 of Aegilops speltoides. Classification (NCBI taxonomy): domain Eukaryota; kingdom Viridiplantae; phylum Streptophyta; class Magnoliopsida; order Poales; family Poaceae; genus Aegilops; species Aegilops speltoides. The sequence goes on along the minus strand of JAHHZJ010001036.1, from coordinate 20,127 downwards.
AGCGTATTCACGGGCTCGGGCGAACACGGCCTGCCCTTGGGCAGGCAACCTGTGTGAAACCTCGTGGACCAGTTGCTTGGCCTCCGCATAACCGATATGTCCTCCTCCGTGGCGGAGGAGGCATCCTGACCCTAGAGGTCGGGCGGACATGGTTGAGGTGCAGGCGCTCGAATCTGAAGCTCTGGGTGTTGGGCGGGAGGCGGAGAAGAGATTTGATCACGAGATTGAAGAACAAGGACAGGCCTTGGTCCTATTATAAAGGGAAGAAATACCAAGGGCCGTCTCGTGACGCTTAGGATTCCCCGATAGAGGAGGCGTGGCGGCAGGAGCGGTTGGGTTACCCACGCGCGTATTGATGAGAATCCCGAAATAAGGGAACACGATCTCTGCCCGACAAGGCGTGCCAAGAAACCACCGCTAAGCGTCTGAGGTGGCATAGTAAAAAGCGATTCAAAACAAAGGCTTGGTTGCGGGGTGATGTCACGCCGCATAATCGTCGGCAGATTGAGCTAAGTGTACATTTTATTCTCTCTCGGTGGAATGTGGAATTTATTTTGCGAGCGGACACTATCTGGTGTTCATGATCTTCTCTGGATTATTCGAGGAGAACCGCCTTGCAATGCCGAACATTATACCGCTGGACTTATCGTCATTGAAGACTGGTTAGAGAGACTCTTGAGGAGTCTGGACTAGGAGGTGTTAGGACAGCGGGACTATCAATATCCGCCGGACTCCAAGACTACGAAGATACAAGATTGAAGACTCGGCTCGTGTCCGGATGGTACTTTCCTTGGCGTGGAAGGCAAGCTTGCATCTGGATATGTAGATCTCCTACCATTGTAACCGACTACATGTAACCCTAGCCCTCTCCGGTGTCTATATAAACCGAGGGCTTTAATCCGTGGGGCGAACATACATTACAACAATCATACCATAGGCTAGCTTCTAGGGTTTAGCCTCCTTGATCTCGTGGTAGATCTACTCTTGTACTACCCATATCATCAATATTAATCAAGTAGGACATAGGGTTTTACCTCCATCGAGAGGGCCCGAACCTGGGTAAAAATATCGTGTCCCTCATCTCTTGTTACCATCCGCCTAGACGCACAGTTCGGGACCCCCTACCCGAGATCCGCCGGTTTTGACACCGACAGCCGCCTTAAGCTCGGCGCCCTTGTCTTCGGCCGCCTTCTCGGCTGCCTCACGGCGACGGGCCTCGTCCGGACGGCCCCCCTCAGCCATGGTGACCTGCCGCCGCAGGCGCTCCACCTCGGCCTGGAGCCAGCCCTTGTTGTCAGCCAGCTGGCTGCGCTGTTAGTCCGCCTCCACCAGGGCTTGTTGCGCCTCCGCGACCTTGGCGGCTTCTGCCTTGAGGAGCTCCACCTCGGCCTCGAGGCGGCTCTTATGACCCGCCAGCTGCTCAGGCAACCAGTTGGCCTCATCGAGAGACCGCCGGGTCACGACCGCATCCGCCCTCGCCTGCGCCGCCTTGACGCCAAGACGGCCGGTGTCGGCAACGAGCAGGTCGTAGTGATGACCAGCCCGAAGCAGACAAGTCCGCCAGGACAGCACCTCGGCTGCGAAAAAGAAGGATTCAGCAGAAGAAAAAGCAAGACTTAAGATTTGGCCCAACTGTTACACAGCTGGCCCGAATCTCGGGGGCTACACCCAGTGGGTGCGCTAGCGCGCCCCACTAGAAAAGAGCACAAGAGTACCTGCGGTGATGCAGAGCTCCTCCTCCTTCGCGGCGAGCTGCTCCATGAGCTCCCGATACTTGCCCAAGAGACGATTGTAGGCGGCGACCCGGAAGGCGTCAAGATGTTGAAGAAAGCAGAAATCAGAACAAGGCCAACGCTCTAAAGATTCGACCCAACTACTATGTAGTTGGCCTGAACCTCGGGGGCTACACCTAGTGGGTGCGCTGGCGCACCCCCACAAAGAAGTAATTGCAAGAAAAAGAAGACTTACCAGAATGGCGGTCCAGGTCGCGCGTCCGCTCCACCTCGGCCTGGGCAAAGGCCTCGAGCCATTCCGTCCGGCCTCGCAGGCGGCGGCTGATGGCGTCCAGCGCCACCTCCTCGTCGGTCTGAGGCCCGAAGACGACAGCGCCCCTGCTTCGCGGCGGCTACGGCACGGCAACTTGGCACCCTTCCTGCCTGGGCACCAAGACATGCTCCCTGCTGGCCGCTCGCGATGCGGCCAGCACCTCCTCCGATGCCCCTCCCGGCATCGATGCCGACCTGAACGCCAGGACGCCCTGCGTCGCCGCCTCCGGACCAGACGCCAGGACGGCCTGCTGCACCACCACCGGCCCAGCTGCCGGGGTGGCCTCCGGCACCGTCGCCCGCGGTGCCTCCACCAAAACCGGTGGTGCCTCCGGCACCGCCGCTCGCCGCGCCTCCTCCAAGACGACGCCGCCTCCACCGCCATCAGCCCCCGCTCGCTCGACCATGTCGGCTCGCGGCAGGGTGTCATCCGCCACCTCCACGACCTCCCGGTCAAGGACCACCACCTTAACCCGGCCTCCACGGCCGCGCTCCCTCACCGACGACGGCTCAAAGACCATCGCCGCCACCACCGTGCCCTCCGGCATGTCGCGCCAGGCCGGCTCCGCGCCGGCTCGCACCCATGCCGCCGCCGCGTCGGTCCAAGCACGGAGCAACGTCGCCTCTGGCTCCGCCTCGGCCCGGTTCCTGTCCCTCCAGGCCAAGGCCTCAGCGTCATTCATGTCCAGGTCGAGGTCTGAGTTGCCCCGTCCCTCCGCCTCGATCTGGTCGGCGAGGTCGGACCGGCTCCTGCGGAACGCGGCCCATTCGGCGACCGCGGCTTCCACCGCCGCCCTCGCCAGCGCAATTGGCGACTTGAAGAAGAAGACAGAATGAGCAAAAAAGAAACAAGACTAGCTCAAAAAAACTAGGCGCAAAACTAGAGATGAAGCTTACCCCGTCAGGACCGGGACCGGGGTTGGCCTCCCGTGCCCGCTGCCGCGCTTCCTCTTGGCCGGCCTCCCGGCCCCCGCCGGGTCCGCCGTGCACTTTGGGGCCGGGGTCGCGGCGCGACGCTGTCCTTTCCATGCGGGCGGCTCGGTGCCGCCCCGTGCGAGGACCCGGCTCCGCCCGTGTCGCAGCCTCCCCCGCCCAACGTCACTACACCAACAACCGGCGTCAGCACCACCCACACCGCGTCGTGATCAGCAATCCAAGACACATGAAGAAAGATGTGAGACTTACCCGCGCGATGCCCAGCACCGGCATCGGACTCGGCTTCCTCCTCGCGCCATGGGCCGCGGGCTCCTCTAGCGCCACCGGCGCCACCTGCGACAGAGCCCGGGCATAAGGATGCCGAATCACATTCAGAGGTATCTCCCGCGTCGCGTCAGGATGGATGAGGAGGTGCGCAGCAGCAAAGTAAGAAGACCAGTCACTCACCTGTGGCGCCGGGTTTGACTCGCTGTATGGTGCCTTGCCGAACTGCCAGTCCTCTCCAAGGTTGGCCCTAGAGATGCCGTTCATGCCGTGCGCGATCTGCTCTGCGGACAGCCGCGTTGGCCCCATACGGTTGGAGTCTTGAAGGCCGAACATCTCGCCAATGAGGCGGGAGCGCCCCTGAAGCGGAAGGACCCGGCGCATGATGAACACGGTGAGGAGGTTGGTGTCGGTGAGCCCCTCCTGCGTCCTCATCACTGTCACCTGCTCGCGAGATTAGCGATCTCTGCTGCAGGCGCTGGGCGAGTAGCCCGGTTAAATCTTCGCCCTTGGCCGCGATGGCGAAGTCCGGAAGGTTGATGCAATTCGCATCGAGGTTGCGAACATAGAAGAAGGAGTTCTGCCACTTCTTGGTAGAATCTTCCAGAGGGATCTTGGGGAAATCCGCCCCCGACCGCTTCGAGATGACGGCGACGCCGTAATCGGCAAATTTCCCAGCCGACGGGCCCTCCTGCTTCAAGGAGAAGAAGCGCGCCCAGAGGTCGATCAAGGCTCGACCCCGGTACCCCTCACAGGCGTGGCGATGCGGGAGAGCTGGGCGATGGCGCCCGGCGCCAAGATAATCTTGTTGGAGCCCAAAGATCTCGAGCAGCGGAAGAAAGCGCTTCGCCCGGTAGCGAACCAGCGCTCAAAGGCGTGAGGAAGACCACAGCGCTCCTGCCCCTCGGGCGAGGCCTCTGCTCACCAGCGGCGGGGGCGTAGCGTCCGTCTCCGTGGCGAGCGTTGCGTCGCCCGGAGCTGGGTGATGTCCTCGGTGGTGACATTCGAGCCCATCCAGGAGCCCGATGGCAGCGACATGATCGAAGGAAGAAGGAGGAAGACGAATGGCGAAGGAGTTCTGCTCAGAGCAGTGGGCGTCATAGTGCGTTGGTTGCAAAGAGCGGAGCGAGAGCAAAGGGACAGGAGGGCGCGAGCGAGAATAATGTCCGCCGCCCTCCTGCTCCACGATTTATAACCCTCAGTTTGAATGTGGGAAAGTGGGGAAGTGGGATTATGCGCAGCGCGTTCCCCTACCCGCGATAGCGCACACCTACGCGCCGATAACTACCGGGGAAGAGCAACCGGCCCCCGGATGCTGCAATAAATCCGCACGTGTGGGCCAAGGGCGCGCGGCGGTGGCCCCCAGCCCGTCGCCCAGTCCCATCACGCGCGTGGCCTGTCAGGCCCCTCCGACTTCCGGGTACCACGTGGCGCCCGCGCAAAGCCCGAGGGATTGCCCCAAGATTCGACGGACTCCTGGGTTCCCGCCACGACCGGGGTGCCGTGATCCGGTTTCGAAAACGGCCTGAGTGTGTGTTGCGGACGGCGCTCGCGAAATCCGCCTTGCTTAAGAAGCGTGAAAGCCCTCATCCCAAGACAGCGGACCTTCACAGCCGGGGACTCTTGTCGGGGGATCGACCACAGGCGAGCAGCGAAACCGGATCCTCTTCAAAAACAACGGTGGCACCGCCCCTCAATCTGCAAACGCAGCGCTCGGCGGGTCGCTGACCGGCCAGACTCGTGACCGGCAAGACCGTCGACTTCGGCCCCAGCGACTAACGCCAAGACAGCGGACCCGACCGACCAAGGCTTCCTCGACAAGCTAGCACCACCCGTGGCGTGCTCGCAATCAACCCGGGTCGGCTCCCATCCCATCCGAGGCCGTCACGATGGGATGAGTCTCCAATCAATGATGGCCGAGGCAATAGTGCCCGCCCATGCCTCTGCTCAGCGAGCATGGCCATATTGCTGTCGATGTCAAAACCGGCGGATCTCGGGTAGGGGTCCCGAACTATGCGTCTAGGCGGATGGTAACGAGGAGACAAGGGACGATGTTTTACCCGGGTTCGGGCCCTCTCGATGGAGGTAAACCCTACTCTGCTTGATTGATATTGATGATATGGGTAGTACAAGAGTAGATCTACCACGAGATCAAAGAGGCTAAACCCTAGAAGCTAGCCTATGGTATGATTGTTGTTAGTCCTCTGGACTAAAACCCTCGGGTTTATATAGGCACCGAAGAGGTTAGGGTTACCTGAGTCGGTTACAATGGTAGGAGATCTACATATCCGTATCGCCAAGCTTGCCTTCCGCCAAGAAAAGTCCCATCCGAACACGGGGCGAAGTCTTCAATCTTGTATCTTCATAGTCCGAGTCGGCGAAGATGATAGTTCGGCTATCCGGACACCCCCTAGTCCGGGAGTCCCTCAGTAGCCCCTGAACCAGGCTTCAATGACGACGAGTCCGGCGTGCATATTGTCTTCGGCATTGCAAGGCGGGTTCCTCCTCTGAATACTTCATAAAAGATTTTGAACACAAGGATAGTGTCCGGCTCTGCAAAATAAGTTCCACATACCACCGTGGAGAGAATAATATTTACACAAATTCAATCTGCTGATGTATTTCGTGGCGTGGCATCACACCACAGCCAAGCCTTTATCCGAATCGTTTCTACTGTCCCACCTCAGCGCGTTTAGCGAGGTGGTTTCCTTGGCACATCTTGTCAAAGCAGATATCGTGTCCCCGTATTCCGGGGTTCTCATCAATACGGGCGTGGGTAACCCAACCGTGCCCATTTGCACGTCTCCTCTATCGAAGGCGAGTCCCGAACGGTCACGGGGGAGGCTCTTGGTATTCAACCTCTTTATAAAGAGACCAAGGCTCCACTCCCTTCCTTCAATCTCAATCGAATCCGCCCCTCGCCTCGAGTTCCAACACCCAAAGCTCCAGTTGGTAGCCCGGACCTTCGATGATGTCGGCTCGACCTACAAGGCGGTGGATGCCTTCGCCGTTCACGGAAGAAGATGTGCTAAAGCTAAGAGATGCGGTATTTAACCAGCGAAATTTCGCGCCAGGTTGCTGCCCAAGGGCAGGTTATTCTCACTCCCAAGCTTGGTGAAAGCATGGTGTTCGCGTCTCACTTCCTTCGGGGGCTAAGCTTCCCGACGGACCCCTTCGTGAGGGGGCTCATGTTTTACTACGGGTTGGAATTTCATGACTTGGATCCGAGTCCATCATCCACATCTCATTGTTCATCGTCGTATCGCGAAGCCTTCCTCGCGTTACCCCTCACGCCGGATTGTGGCTCAAGACCTTCAAAGTGGAGCGAAGATGATCAATGGGCGGCAGGCGAGTCTTGGAGGGGCTGTTATAAGCAAGAATGCTGATGCTCCGTGGCGAGGCTCTTTTCAAGAGGAGCTCGGTTTATGGCAACAAGTGGTTTTATATCACAGCTCCTAGGGGCACCAAATGGGTGGCGCCACCCACCTTCGCTTCGGGTCCTCCACCGTGGCTGGCGTCATGGGTCGAGGCTTGGTGAGGGGCCGTCAGGGCGTGCCCTTGCTGCGAGGCCGCATGAGGCGTCCTAGAGAGATCACTTCTGTTGTAGTAAGCGCGAGTCATCTGATTAAATCGCATCACTGCCTGCGAGGCGTCGCCCCTACTGCTGTGGGAATTTAACCGGAGGGACCACGAGCTCTCCAACATTTTATGGTATGCGGCGCGTGGAGATGTACAAGCCTTTCTTGGATCACAAGGGATGTGTCGGGACTTGACCGAGGGCCTTGTCAGCTGCTGTCGCCCAGATACTCAAGTAAGTAGCCACATGCAGACACACTATCCTATATTTATCACAAAGTTGCCCTTTAAAGAGTTGTCCCTTGAGCAGAGTGGATAGCGAAAGCAAAGTTAATCAGTGTCAAGCCACCCTCCTTGAGACCACGCCGGATCCGTGTTAACGAGGATCTTTGGAGGTTGCGCCTTGAGAAGAAGGTGAAGGGGAACAAAGGCTACCGCCTCCATGAAGGAGGCTGCTAGGAAAGGAGGATCGAGAATCCCTCCATCCAAGGAAGAAGAGGACAGCCTCGAAGACCGGAGACCAGGTCTCAAAGCGGGGAAAAATCTTCGTCAGAGGGTCCTGCGCCAAGAGATGCCTCAGCTGCATTATGCCCCCAAGGGGATCAACCCTCCACCGAGCCGTAAGTAAAATGGGGAGTTCTTTTTAAAATAAAGGATATCCCTACCCTATTTCTGATAACCGAAATTTTACCTTGTAGTTGGGATCTCAGCCCTTCTCGTGAGAGCTCATCTTGAGGATCTTCGTGGGAGATGATAGGCGCATAAATGCCTCCCCTGCCGTACCATCTTACGAGGCGACCACGAGGTGTCTTCACGGAGGGTTTCTCCGAGTCGGCCGAGGCGGGAAGGTAGTCGTATGTCCCTCAAAGCCCTCTGCGTCGGCCTTCAAAAAGGCCATCGGACCGAATCCGCACCATATGGTGTCTGGTCGGAGGAGCTGAAGGATCTGCTTTCGAGCGGCGTTTATCTCGAAGATCATCGTGCGTTAATGAGTCACGGTGATTGAAAGAATTTCATCGCTGAGGCGGATTACGTAAACCGTCGAAGTTTACTAACAGGTTTTGAGTGCATAAAATGATGTACCTTCGACGAGTTCCGCATATAAAATGTGCCTGTGTAGATAGTAGCCCTGAGGCTCGGTGTGTTGTCAAAAATGACGGTAGCGAGCATCATAATCGAGTATAATGTGTCGCCCTTCCTATGCGGTGGCGCGAGGTCGATGGCTGGCGGACTAATGAATTTGCCGAACTAAGCGGCAACTTGAGGTGGCGGATATCGACGCCAGCGCTTGTTAATAAGCGACAGCGAGTCACAAGGTATGCAATTTCCCGCGGACACACAGTAAGTGATCTTGATGGCGTGCCTTACAACAAGTATGCTTGGCGCGGATGGTGCGCTGCCCTAGAGAACTGCGGGCGGAGCTACATAGCGAAGGAGCATGCGGAAAGAGTGACCACGGCTGCCTTAAAAGGCGACCAAAGAGCTAAAAGCGAGCAGGCTGCTCCTTTGCCGGAAACAAGAAGGAGATGGCCGAGATGGCCGTGGAGCTGAAGAATGCTGCCGACCGCTGGAAGCTTCTTGAAAAAGAAGATCGGGCGGTATGAGAGGACCTAAAGAAGGCCACTGCCGAGGCCAAGGATGCTTGCTATGTGATGAGAGCTATGAAGGAGGAGCTGCGTCAGGCCGGAGATATCGTGACTGGAAAGCCCTTTCTGCTGCAGAGGAAATTCATGGACCCTAATTATGCTCAGTTGGACCAGATGTGGAGTGCGGAAGAAGCTTATCTGGACTTGGCGGCAAGTGCGGCGGACGCGGTCGAACACTTCCGAGATCAAGAGGATCACGAAATGGGAAAAGTTTTTTGGTCGCAGTTCCATAATCCAGAGCGCCCACTTCCATTAACCGATCGCTTGGCCGAATGGGCAGAGCTGAATAGGTTATCCGGACTTGCCATGGAGGATGTCGTGAGTCTTTTGTGGCTGAAAAGGCCCAAGCCGAAGAGTTATTTTGGGTTGGTGCATGTCAGGACCCCGACTCAATGCCACATAGATCTAGCATGTAACACCTCATATCACTTTGCGGCCTCACATGCGGTATCCCCAGTGTCGCCTTACCTTTGCGGGACCGTTTAGCCTTTTAGCTGCACGTATATGATAGTGTCGCTAGCATCCATATGATAAGGGCCGGTGACATGGCTGGTCGTAAACCCAAAGTGGCACAAACTTACGAGGACGAGGCATCCATGACCCGGCATCGAGCGTGTCGGTTAAATCGGCGAGTGAATCCGGTGTAGCAGGGGCTAGCGAGACTCCGGTGAACCGGGCTGTAGCGACTAACGAGGACTCCGGTATTCATCGCGTGACATTTCCCGAAGGACAGACCTGAGAGCGAAGAAGGACACATGCGGCCAGCCTAAGTGTTCGGAGCGGTAGCAAGCTACCATGGCTCGGTGGAAACACTAGGAGACATTTCCGTAGTAGAGAGGCTACTAAGGATAAACAACTAGATAGTCGGATCCCACACATACCAAGCATTTCAATAACATACACACAATATGCTCGATATGTGCAAATACAACATGGCATCACAACATGACTCTCGACTCAAGTATTTTTATTCAATAGGCTCAGGAGGCGAGATATTACAAACAGGGGTCTCATGACCCAACATTGAAACATACAAATCAAGGCACAAGCGGAAGCTAACATATACGTGTCTGAGACACCTACAAATGGAAAAGGCTAAGCGACTATCTACGAGATCTGCCGAGGGCACAAGATGCGTGGCTGAGGTAACAAGCTAGCGTCGAAGTCCAAGCAGAACTACTAGCGAGGCCAAGTCTCTGCAAAAAACATAAAATAGGCAAGCGTGAGTACAAATGTACCCAGCAAGACTTACATCGAGAACTAACTACATATGCATCATTATCAACAAAGGGGGTGGTGGAGTTTAAGCTGCTGACAAGCCAGCTTTGACTCGGAAGCTATCACGAAACTCATTGCAATGTAACTCTTTTGAGGTGGCGCACGAGTCCACATATTCACCATATCAATACACCACTATGGATCCGCTCCGTCTCCCTCGAGAGCATGCATCCATAGCACTCACGCTTATCTTGCGTATTTTAGAGTATCCACTTTCACTTGTCTATGAACTATGCAAGGGTCCAACTTTCCATATCAGGAATCCGGCTATTGAATAGATAATGATAACCTGCTGGGGTGTACTTCTTCACACGCTCTCGCCACTTATCGCCTGTACCGTCATGTACCTCGGCAACCTTCAAGCGGAAGCCGAGGCGAGGGAGTCGGCCACGACCTACCTAAACACTCAAGTCTCTCGTCGGGTTTATCGCCTATTAGGGTTTCATCCGCAAGGAGATCCGGCCGGGTGTCGCTCACGGCCCCAAGCGATGTGGCGGGGTTCCCAAGCCCACCATCAGGGTGCCACTTGGTACACCGTGCCCTTGTGCCTAATCATCCCAAGCCCACATGCAGGGTGCCACTTGGTAGACTACTAACACTACCTACAAACACGAGAAACTAGTTGCAACTCTGGGCCAGAGAACAAGTGTGATTAAGAAGCCGAGAGAATTCGAGATTCTAGGAACCCAATGTGTGGTAATGGCTGTTCATGGATCACAAACACAGAACTTCAGTTCGAGGGCGGCTGCAATGAGACAACCCACCATGTACTCCTACATGGCCTCTCACCGCTACCTTTACCGTCGTGTTCACATTTAGCTCTCAACAGTGGGACATGTTCACACACCTCCGATTCATTCCCGATGAATCGGACACGACACACAACTCTAAGCAATAGCAGGCATGACAAACAAGCATGAATGAGTAGGCACATCAGGGCTCAAGCAACTCCTACTCATGCTAGTGGGTTTCATCTATTCTTGTGGAATGACAGGTCATCACGAGAGGACAAGGGGTTCAGCTACATGACAAATAGCAGTTGTATCGTTGTTGTCCTAATGCGGTAAAATAGAGCGAGGCGAGAGTGGGATTATGTCGGAATGAGCGAGGGGTTTTGCTTGCCTGGCACTTCTGAAGATAGTATATCTCTTCATCGGTGTCATCGATCTCATCGTCGGAACCACGTCTATCGAGAGGGACAAATCTGAAAGCAATAAAGAAGGAAACACAATCAATGCTATGCACAATATGATGCATGATCATGACATAGCAAAATGAGTGTGTTGGGCTAATGCAACTAGAACCAAATGGGTTTGGGTTAGTTTGAACCCAAGGTTCAAGTTCAAATTGAAATTATGAATTAATATAGTGCATTATCATGTTTTGATATAAACAGCAGGTTTAAGTTGTTAAACATGCATGAAACCAATGCAGATGGATAGATTGGATTTTTCTGATCATTTTTCATATATAATTTGTTTGATTTGGAGCTACGGTTGATTTTATATGAATTTTAGAAGTTTTGGTTATTTTACGGAATTTCTGTATAAAAAAAATAAATCGAGAAAATATTTATTAGCGTCGACATTCGTCACTATGGCGTCGGCGGTCAGCGAGGCGGTCCGAGGTCAAACACAGGCAGTGGGTCCCGTCATCGGTGACTAACCTAACTAATCTAATTAGTTAGCGTTAAACTAACACTAACCTAGTTTAGTTAGTGGCACAGGGCCAGACGTCGATGACCGGAGAATTCAAAGCTGTGGTCGACCGGGTCAAACTCACGGAGTTGACCCGGCTCGTCGCCCGGCGATGCGAAGGCAGCGGAGGTGCTCGGGATCGCTCCTCCGGCGACCAAATGCAAAGCGGAGGTATCTGGCGGGCTGGCGAGCAGCGCATCAATGGAACAGCGGCGGCAGGAGTGGCCGAGCTCGCCGAGAGCGAGCTCGGGCCGGCGTTCGGCGTCGAAATGGCGCCCACAGCGACGGCGGGGAAGCGATGGGTGGTGGTTTTGGGCTTTTGGCGTGGCGCTGAAACCTGGTGGTATGCTCGAGCGGCGTCGTGAGCTCTAACCCGCGGCGACAAAAGCGCCAGCGGCGACCGGTGGCGGTGGGGAATGGCGCTTCTGACATGCAAGCGAGGCGGAGAGGAGGGGGTTGAGGGAGGAGCTCTGGCGGTTGCGGAGGTGGCCTCGGCGTGCTCGAGAAGCTTCGGGAGGCGGTGAATCGTCGGCGGCGATCTTGGTGGCAGCGAGGAAAAGCAGCGGTGGCGGCGTTGCGTGTCCGGGGCCTCGTGGATCGTCGAGGAGGTCGAGGGCGTCGAGGCAGGCTCGCGAGCATGGAGAGGGGTCGAGGGGAGGTGGCCATAGTGAGCAGCGGCAGTGGCGGCGGCGCGTTAGGTGTCTTCTTGAGGAGAGGAATAGAGGAGGAGAGTGCAGCGAGTGAGGAAGAAGCGAGAGGGGCTTGGCGTCTCGAGCGAGGTTGGGTCGACGGAGAGCACGACGCAGCGAAGCGAGGAGGTGGCCTGTGATCGGTGCGGCGCCTGGCGGACCGCGCCATGCCTATTAGCTCGAGGAGGAAGGCAGCGAAAAGATGGCACAGTGGGCTGGGCGGCCACTTGGGCGCCGGGTGGCTTCACAGGTAGCTTCGGTGGGTTTCTCTCTCTCTTCTCTTTCTAATTCTTTACATTTTTCTATTTTTTGATATGTTTTGAATTAGTAAAATACTAACTCATTTTATAAAATCGACAAAATTGTGGGCACTATTTGAATTATTTCAATAGCCCCCAAGTACTTTCGAGGATTATTTGGACATTAAAAATATTATAAGATTTAAATGTCCAAATTCAAATCTTATGAATTAATTCAAAAAATCCAGAATAGCCTCCAAAAATATGAAACCATTTTTGGCGAGGGTTTAGCCAGGACCAAAGATGGTAAACATTTATGAAGGGCATTTTGGTTTCATTGAAAAAGATTTTAGTAAGCCCTAGATGAATTCATTTAGTGCTAGGGTTTCAACATCCCCATTTCAAGTTTCTTAGTAATTTAAACATGATGACATGATGAGCGAGCAAAAGTCAAGCAAGGCTGATGCAGGGCTGTGACAGCTCACCCCACTAAACAAAAATCTCGTCGAGATTCAAGGCGTGAGTAAGTGAGCGGAGGGACACAAAGCTAACACGATCTTCATGATCCAATTGCCCTTCTCGAAGATGTTGATTCATTGCTCCAATTGATCTTGATGTCTTTGCTTTGAGATCTTCATCCATCACGAGGACTAAAAGCGAGACATGTCTACATAGGTGGATCATCTTAATGATCACAAGATCAACTTCATGAAATGAGACATAGAAACATCTCTTGGCGGAGGCGAAGCATCTACCCAAAGGGATGGAGTGAAATAGATGGCGAGGGCTTGCTAGATGAACAACAAGTCCACACTTAAGAAGGTGTCGAGCGGTTGTCAACATAGCGAGAGTTGAATTGCCATGATACCATAACGAGACATCTTAGAGGAGGTGGCTCGTGATTATTACCTTAAGTGGGAAAAAAATTACCTTTGACACGAGAGATCATTGGGACTCTCTAAACTAGCCTAGGGCAATTCTCGGCGATCGTTTGGAGGGTTAGGTAGAATGGCATATCCGAATTAGAATGGATGATGTGGATTACCTTGTTGAAGACAATGCAATGGATGGTTTAGTAGGCTGGGGAGAAGCTCAGCAGTGAAGTGAGTCCTTGTTGAAAATTTATAGCATAGCAGAAGCGAGAGCAATCCAGTTAGTCTTGATGATAACACCTAGCAGCTTGTCGTGCTCTCAAGAACGAGCATTTCCATATTCATCAGGTTTTACCAACAACCGTGTCAAGGATCACAGCAACACAACATACTACCATGATGAGCGGTGATGGAGGATGCGAGATGCAAGGAGGACATCACTTTCTCAGATTTTACCTTGGCAACGCCAGAAACAAAATCTGACGATCGGCGAGAGACATTTAGCACTCCGCTTCTAATGTTCTCCTTGATGTACAGTTTAACCCAATACCGATCGGTATCTGGAACATCAAGTAAAGGTCGACTTCGGGATAACAAAGAATCCGCAAGGAACAACTTCTAAAATAAGTGCATACGACATCCTTATGGAGAGGATGGTCGACTTGCTTTCGATTAAGATGCTACAATAATAGATCTTGACTGGGTGTGTCGGCCAACATCAACCTTATCGGGACCTACATCATAGATCTTAGAATAGTTCCAACCATCATATCTTTTGAGATTGAGATCCGGTTGGTGTCAGATTATTTCAGACTCGTCAAGTCTAGAAAGAAAAATTAAAGTTTGCAACACAAATCGATGAGATGAAGTTGCGAGATTCTCGGGAAATGAACTACGGTAGCAAGCTCCAAAACACGAGCTGGTTCTGCTACACACATGTGAACACGTTGTCCCGGACAAGCATGACCACATGGTAGTCTTATAATAGAACACTACCGAGTTCTGGTTGGGAACCATCATCGAGGATATCAAAGTCCTTGTGCACTTATCGATGAACTTCTTATCCTTGAACAAATCAGTCAGTGGCTTGGTGTGCTAGGAATACATATGGAGTGGAGGTAATTAATCTACCGGACCATAGAATACATTGGCACATGCATAATGACTTGGGATGGTACGGAGGAAACAAAACCAATCTTTCTCGAACTCACGGCGACAACTTGCAAATGCACATGAATTCGAGGAAGTCACTTCTTCCATCAAGCATAAGCTTCATGAGCGAAACACGAAGGCGTTGCTTACAAAGTTTCCAACACTAGGTTGATGCTCAACATGAATCATGGGGAGATAGAATGCAGTGATGGGCTCAACAACAATTCATCCAGATTCCCATGGAGATGGAATTCCATAACTATGTGAACAAGGTGTTAGTATTGGTCAGACCCAAAAGATATAATGGCGTATGCTCGAGGAAACAACCACGAGTAAGACAACATTACGAACATCGTTGGTTCTGAATTGATTTGATGATAGGCCACACTCAAATCAAAGTTTTAACATGACAATAGATCCAACAACTGATCACGAGGACCAATTGGTGAAGATATCATCTTTCTTCAACACACACAAACACAAAGATATCCCTTCAAAAGAGCCAAATCCGGCAAAGCTTTGTATCTTCCAACTCTCCAAGTTGTTGTTTAAGCTTAACCAACTAGCTCGAGGGTATCTAACATAGATTCTTGGAGAAGGTGTGGTTTACAAGAAACCAACTTGATCACGAGCTCAACATAGCGGTCGGTGACAACTGGTAATACTTCAGAAGATATCACGGAAAATCACGAACCACTGAGATAAGTTACTAAGCTCGAGAACAATCTTGCTTTTCGAGGGCAAGGCGATATGATCAACAGAGGCGAGGATTGGCAAAATCCTATCCCATTGATCGAAGAGTGCACGAGGAGAATGGACTAGGTAGCACGATCAATCTTAGAATGATGATTCAATAACCAACATGCTAAGAATGAAATTATTGTCCTTTAACTACCAAGCAGCGAGTTGCTAAGTCTTGAGTTCACACATCACGATTCACTTGTCGGCACTCGGCTGCAACAACACGGAACCGAGGAATGAATAATGATGGCGAGTAGTATCACTCGTCAAGATTTTTCAAGAGATGGTGCAATTCTCATGACAATCCCGGCGTAAAGAGGTAACACTCCAAGGTGGAACAGACCAAAATCTTGATTGCATTTGATCTGCGGAATACAACTGCTTTGACCCAATCCTAGAAATGGATGAGAAGTCTTTGAGTTTGTTTCTCCTAGTCATTACGAACTAGAATGGCTTGCGGGACCACAGAGAATGATAGGCACCGATGAGCGAATGCGCATACTCTTGACTATCAATTGATAGGCGAAGGTCGAAGACAACTAAGGGGACAACTCAAAGAGCATATAACTACGAGTTGTGGATGCATGGATTAGTATGCGAGCAGGTTCAACATATTTCTTCGGATAACCCATGCGAAAGGTTGAGCTGGCGAGTCACCATATAGAAGAACTCATCAAGAGCACTCTGGTTGTGATCTTTTGGTTCAACGAGGCTATTGCCATAAATAGTTCATGGTATTTGGAAGAGCGATATACCACGAACCTCGAGGCTATCACAAGGTTACTAGTATCCTAAAGGGACTATGGCGCTATCAACACGAGGTAAGTGGGGTGAATCTCGGGTTCAAAACCCAATGAATAGAATACCTACTACTAAGTGGCATCACGGGATGCTTTCGAGAATGATGGCGGAATCATCACAGGGGAACACAAGCATGGCTGGATTACTAGGCGATACTCTAGACACCAAGGGTCATAATAATAGCTCCAACATAAATGTAGAAATAGAATATCTCAACTCAACAATTAGTGTGATTAACACGGCCTAAAGGACATCGAGGAGCGGGAGGAAGGATTTGCAAATGCATCGGACTATTTAGAAACACAGGATGACTTCGGACTGACATAACGGCTGTAAATGCTCAAAAGATTTGAGACATCATGCAAAATGGTGGCATAACCACTCAACAACATCATATCAAGGTTCGAGATCAACTTTCAACATCTGAAGTAATAGAAACTGAGCGGGGCTTAAATCCAACAATCTTGAGCAACTACGGTTTAGTAACACGTCATCTGAGAGAGCGGAAGAAGCCTAGTTCTTAACCCGTAAGAAGAGAAGAGGATGACTTCGGATCGAAGGCCATGAGGTATAAGGAGTAAAAAAGAGCCTTCGTTCCATCCCACAATCAATTCCCTTACATATAACTAAAGCATTTCTAGACTCAACTTGACCAGTTTGGCTTGGTAATCCTACTGAGCGATCGAGGCTACGATACCAAAACATCGGGACCCGACTCAATGCCACATAGATCTAGCATGTAACACCTCATATCACTTTGCGGCCTCCGCACGGTATCCCCACGGTGTCGCCTTACCTTTGCCGGGACCGTTTAGCCTTTTAGCTGCGTATATGATAGTGTCGCTAGCATCCATATGATAAGGAGCCGGGCTGACATGGCTAGTCGTAAACCCAAGTGGCACAAACTTACGAGACGAGCATCCATGACCCGACGCCGAGCGTGTCGGTCATCGGTGAGTGAATCCGGTAGTAGCTTTAACAGGCTAGCGAGGACTCCGGTGAACCGGGCTATAAGCGGGCTAACGGGACTCCGGTATTCATCGCGTGACATTTCCCGAAGAACGGAACACGAGAGCGAAGAAGGACACATGCCGGCCAGCCTAAGTGTTCGGAGCGGTAGCAAGCTACCATGGCTCGGTGGAAACACTAGGAGACATTTCCGATGAGAGAGGCTACTAAGGATAAACAACTAGATAGTCGAGATCCCACATACCAAGCATTTCAATAACATACACACAATATGCTCGATATGTGCAAATACAACATGGCATCACAACATGACTCTCGACTCAAGTATTTTATTCAATAGGCTCAGGGCGAGATATTACAAGCAGGGGTCTCATGACCCAACATTGAAACATACAAATCAAAGGCACAAGCGGAAGCTAACATATACGTGTCGAGACACCTACAAATGGAAAAGGCTAAGAAGCGACTATCTACCGAGATCTGCAGAGGCACAAGATGCGTAGTGAGGTAACAAGCTAAGCGTCGAAGTCAAAGCGGAACTACTAAGCGAGGCCGAAGTCTCTCTGCAAAAACATAAAATAGGCAAGCGTGAGTACAAATGTACCCGCAAGACTTACATCGAGACTAACTACATATGCATCATTATCAACAAAGGGGGTGGTGGAGTTTAAGCTGCACAAGCCAGCTTTGACTCGGAGCTATCCTGAAACTCATTGCAATGTAACTCTTTTGAGGTGGCGCTACGAGTCCACATATTCACCATATCAATACACCACTATGGATCCGCTCCGTCTCCCTCTGAGAAGCGCCATCCATAGCACTCACGCTTATCTTGCGTATTTTAGAGTATCCACTTTCACTTGTCTATGAACTATGCAAGGGGTCCAAGTTTCCATATCCAGAGAATCGGCTATTCAAATAGATAATGATAACCTGCGGGGTGTACTTCTTCACACCGCTCTCGCCACTTATATACATGCCGTCATGTACCTCGGCAACCTTCAAGCGGAAGCCAGGCGAGGGAGTCGGCCACGACCTACCTAAACACTCAAGTCTCTCGTCGGGTTTATCGCCTATTAGGGTTTCATCCATAAGGAGATCCGGCGAGGTGTCGCTCCGGCCCCCAAGCGATGTGGCGGGGTTCCCAAGCCCACCATCCGGTGCCACTTGGTACACCGTGCCACTTGTGCCTAATCATCCCAAGCCCACATGCAAGGTGCCACTTGGTAGACTACTAACACTACCTACAAACACGAGAAACTAGTTGCAACTCACAGACGGAGAACAAGTGTGATTAAGAAGCGAGAGGGTCGAGTTCAGGAACCCAATGTGTGGTAATGCTGTTCATGGATCACAAACCACAGAACTCAGTTCACGAGGGCGGCTGCAATGAGACAACCCACCATGTACTCCTACATGGCCTCTCACATACCTTTACCAAATCGTGTTCACACATTTAGCTCTCAACATGGGACATGTTCACACACCTCGATTCATTCCCGATGAATCGGACTGACACAACTCTAAGCAATAGCGGGCATGACAAACAAGCATGAATGAGTAGGCACATCGGGGCTCAAGCAACTCCTACTCATGCTAGTGGGTTTCATCTATTCTTGTGGAATGACAGGTCATCACGGAGGACAAGGGTTCAACTACATGACAAATAACAGTTGTATCGTTGTTGTCCTAATGCATTAAAATAAGCGGGGAGGCGAGAGAGTGGGATTATGTCGGAATGAACAAGGGGGTTTTGCTTGCCTGGCACTTCTGAAGATAGTATATCTCTTCATCGGTGTCATCGATCTCATCGTCGGAACCACGTCTATCGAGAGGGGACAAATACCGGCAATAAAGAAGGAAACACAATCAATGCTATGCACAATATGATGCATGATCATGACATGGCAAAATGAGTGTGTTGGGCTAATGCAACTAGAACCAAATGGGTTTGGGTTAGTTTGAACCCAAGGTTCAAGTTCAAATTGAAATTATGAATTAATATAGTGCATTATCATGTTTTGATATAAACAGCAGGTTTAAGTTGCTTAAACATGCATGAAACCAGTGCAGATGGATAGATTGGATTTTTCTGATCATTTTTCATATATAATTTGTTTGATTTGGAGCTACGGTTGATTTTATATGAATTTTAGAAGTTTTGGTTATTTTACGGAATTTCTGTATAAAAAAATTAATCGAGAAAATATATATTAAATCGACATTGCGTCACTATGGCGTCAGCAGTCAACGAGGCGATCCGGTCAAACTGGGCGGTGGGTCCCGTGCATCGGGTGACTAACCTAACTAATCTAATTAGTTAGCGTTAAACTAACACTAACCTAGTTTAGTTAGTGGCACAGGGGCCCGAGCGTCGATGACCAGAGAATCAGCGTGGTGACCCGGATCAAACTCACGGAGTTGACCCCGGCTCGTGGCAGCGATGCGAAGGCAGCGGAGGTGCTCGGGATCGCTCCTCCGGCGACCAAATGCAAAGCGGAGGTATCTCTGCTGAGCTGGCGAATCTGGCGCATCAATGGAGCAAGCGGCGGCAGGGGTGGCCGGGCTTCGCGGGAAGCGAGCTCATGGCCGGAGGAGTCGAGCGTCGGCGGAAGCAGCGCCACAGCGAGCAGCGGCGAAGCGATGGGTGGTGGTTTTGGGCTTTTAGCGTGGCGCTGAAACGCAGTGGTATGCTCGAGCGGCGTCGTCGTGAGCTCTAACCCGCAGCGGCGACAAAAGCGCAGCAGCGGCGACCGGTGGATGGGGAATGGCGCTTCGACATGCAAGCGAGACGAAGAAGAGGGGTTCGGGGAGAGCTCACGGCGGTTGCGGAGGTGGCCTCGGCGTGCTCGGGAAGCTTCGGGGCGGTGAATCGTCGGCGGCGATCTTGATGGCCGGCGAGGAAAGCAGCGGCAATGGCGGCGTTGCGCGTGTCCGGGGCCTCGTGGATCGTCGAGGTCGGGGCGTCGAGACGGAGCTCGCGAGCATGGAGAGGGTCGAGGGAGTGGCCATGGTGAGCAGCAGCGGTGGTGGCGGCGCGTTGGGTGTCTTGCGGGAGAGAGCAGAGGAGGAGAGTGCACGATGAGTGAGGAGGCGAGAGGGCTTGGCGTCTCGAGTATGAGGTTGGGTCGACGGAGAGCACGACCGGCGAAGCGGGAGGTGGCGTGATCGGGTCGCGCGCCGCAGCCCGCAGCGCCATGCCTATTGGCTCGGGGAGGAAGA